>JACEGR010002247.1:0-135299 GCA_014170235.1 Listronotus bonariensis | reverse complement strand
TTTACTTGGCTCTCGCAGGCACACTGTTGCCATGTTTCTAACAAAAATATAATATACAATTTTTCTACAATTATAAAAAAGGCTTAACATACCGCCCCTCTTGAAAGCACCCAGTACTTTCAACAATAACTACAGTCAAAGTCTTTCGATGACAATAAAGATTAACTATACAGTCATATAACTAACGATTTTACAGACTTATTCAATGATAAATTCTATATTCTACAGCTAATAAACTAGACAATATGTTCGAAACAAAATAAAAAAACTGATAAGAATTATCAGGTAAACCAATCAAACATGTAAATCAATGTCTTAACACTAAAATAAGCTTATCTTAACGTCTTTATATAAAGTCTTATTCTAAAGGCAAAGCACATACACGAGTGACAGCTCGTGTCAAAACACCATCATTCACTTTTACATCGACAACTCGAGTAACTCCGTCTTTACCCGGGTGTAACTTAACCACTCTACCCAACTGCCAGTTCATTGACGGGGAATTATCATTTTTAATTAAAACTAATGTTCCAATTTTCAATAAATTGTTACAATTTTTTTCCATTTCACTCTAGTTTGTAGCTCGGATAAATATTCCCTTTGCCACCTTACCCAAAAATGCTGAGATATGGCTTGTAAGTGTTGCCACTTGGTAAGCCGATTTTCTGGAACACCGGAGTAATTTAGTTCTGGTAAATTTGTTAGAGGTCTTCCTATTAAGAAATGTCCTGGAGTTAAAGCTCCTATATCTTCAGGGTCCTGAGTAATAGGACAAAGTGGCCGCGAGTTTAATATACTTTCAACTTGGGTCAATACAGTGGCAAACTCTTCAAATGTTAAATGGTTTTCACCTATAACGCGTTTAATATGGCTCTTTGCGGATTTAATTCCAGCTTCCCATAAACCTCCGAAGCTGGGAGAAGATGCTGGGATAAAATGCCATTTTACAAATTCATTAGATAACTCGTTACTTAAGTTTTCAGAGTTATCTGACAAAAACTTATACATTTTTAACAGTTCTGTATTTGCACCTCTATAATTTGTGCCATTATCAGAATAAATATTGGCTGGTTTGCCACGTCTACTAACGAATCTTTTAAAGGCTGCTAAAAATGCTTGGGTAGTCAGTCCGGATACTAGTTCGATATGCACTGCTTTCGTACTCATGCATACGAATAAACAGATATATGCTTTTATTAATTTTGGATTTCGCGTTAATCGATCCTTTAACAAAAATGGACCCCCAAAATCGGTGCCAACATTTAAAAAGACTGAGGACGTATTTACACGTACTTCAGGCAAGTCGCCCATTAAATAAGTAGATTCCTTAGGGTTTACGCGAAAACATCTTATGCATGTTCTTACTATCTTTTACATGTATTGCGTCCTGAAATAGGCCAATACCTTTCGCGCACGGAGTAGAGCAAATTTTGAACTCCGCAATGTAATAACCTCTCGTGTTCTTGTCTTATAATATGATTAGTTAATATATGGTTTTGAGGTAAAATAATCGGGTGCTTTTTCTCAAAAACTTGTTCAGAGTTGTTAATTCTCCCGCCTATGCGCAAAATTCCATCCCGCATGAAAGGATTTAATGAAAGTAATTTACTACTTTTTGGCAAATCACATTTTTAAGTATCGCATTGTATTCCTGCGAAAAGCATTTTATTTGCACATCTTTAATTATTAAATTTAAAGAAGTATTTAACTCTTC
Source organism: Listronotus bonariensis (assembly GCA_014170235.1). Taxonomy (NCBI): domain Eukaryota; kingdom Metazoa; phylum Arthropoda; class Insecta; order Coleoptera; family Curculionidae; genus Listronotus; species Listronotus bonariensis. The sequence goes on along the minus strand of JACEGR010002247.1, from coordinate 133,585 downwards.
AGGTGTTAATGCACCCTTTTGTCGTTTAATACGCATATCACCACGTAATTTTAAATTTGATACAAAACGTAACACATACGCTGTAACACGCAAAACCTTTTTAAATGAAGAAAACTTGTTTAAAATATCTAACAACTCCGTATTTTCGTTTATTAGCAACAAAGAAACCGTCTTTTGTTCCGGAATTTCCGACGGTGGAATGTTAAGATCTAATAAATCCCACTGAGAATTATGAAGATCAAACCAGTTGGGTCCTTCCCACCACAATTTACAATCAATTAAAGTTTTGGCGGATGCGCCGCGCGTTATAAGGTCTGCTGGATTTAGTTCTGATTTGACATAATTCCAACTATAACCATCAGTAAGCGACCTAATCTCACTTACCCTATTAGCTACAAATGTTTTCCATCTGTTTGGCTCACTTTTTATCCAATATAGCGTAATTGTTGAGTCTGTCCAACAATACAAATGATGAAAATTAATGTCTAAAGATTCTTTTACCTTTTTTATTAAATTAGCCAATAATAATGCACCACACAACTCGAGGCGCGGTAAACTAATTTGTTTCAGTGGAGCTACGCGAGATTTAGCGCATAATAATTTCGAATAATATTTACCCGAGGCATCTAAACATCTGATAAAAATACAAGCCCCAAACGCTTTTATAGATGCGTCGCTAAACCCATGCAACTCTATTCTTATGTATTCGGAAAACACAGCATGTCTGGGAATGTTAAACTTACCTATATCAGAAAGATCTTTATAAAATGCCACCCAGCTTTCTAACAAATGTAACGGAATGATTTCATCCCAAGACAATTTTAATTTCCAAAGTTCTTGAATTATTAATTTAGCAACTATTACAATGGGACCGATTAATCCCAAAGGATCAAATATTTGACAAATCAAAGACAAAACTGTTCGCTTTGTAACGTTTTTAAAAGAACAATTTTCTACTGAATTAACTTTATATTTAATAAAATCGTTACTTGATTCCCAGTACACGCCAAGTGTCTTATTTTGTTCATTTTCACCAATAGTTAAGATATTAGCCTCTAAACCTTGATTAACTTGAAAATTGGTTAAAAGTTCTTTGTTATTACATAAAAATTTTCTTAATTCAAACCCTGCACTTGCTAATATCGACACGAGTTCATTCTGAATTTTTAACAATTCAGTCTGTGTGTTTGCTCCTGTTAGTACATCGTCCATATAAAAATCTCTTTTTATTATCATACTTGCCAGTGGAAAAGTATCTTCATTATCTTTTGCTAACTGGAACAAACATTTCACAGCTAAATATGGTGAAGAAGCGCAGCCGTATGTAACTGTATTTAATTTATATAATTTTAAACTTTCATCTGGCTGATTTCGCCAAAATATTTTTTGATATTTTGTGTCACTGTCATTTATTAATATCTGTCGATACATTTTTGATATGTCTCCAGTTAATACATATTTATGAATACGAAAGCGTGTTAAAATGGAAAACACATCCTGTTGCAGTGTAGGCCCGACAAACTGAACATCATTTAACGACAGTCCCGACGACGTCTTTGCCGAAGCATCAAAAACTACTCTGCACTTTGTTGTCAAACTATTTTCCTTAATTACTGCATGATGTGGCAAGAAAAATCCATCATCTCCAACATCATCTATTACCGACATATGCCCCAAAGCTACATATTCAGACATAAATGCCGAATAATCCCCTTTTAAACTTGAATCTTTATCAAATTTTTTTCAAGTAACTTAAACCTGTTTAAAGCCATATTTCGTGAATCGCCCAATTTATTTAAATTATTTTTAAAAGGTACCCTAACTATAAATCTGCCAGTAGTATCCCTTTTTGTAGTTTCTTCAAAAAAGCGCTCGCAATATTTTTCAGATTCTGACCTTATAATTTCATTCCCTTTTATTTCCTCTATTTCCCAAAATTTAACTATCTTTTCATCAATACTAGAATTTGAGTTTACAACTGCATGACAACCGAGTGATACGTTATTATTTTTAAAGTTTAAATATAAATTTCCCGCAATAACATATCCAAACTCTGTTTCTTGCAAAAGAGGTAAGTTGTGGCCAAGCCGGACCTGCCCTGCTTTAATAATTGACCAGAAAACATTTGAACCTAACAATATATCAATTTCACTTGAGATGTTAAACCCTGGATCTGCTAAACATAAGTTTGAAGGAATAGTTAATATATTTTTATTAAAAGATACCATCGGTATTCTTTCTGTAATTTGAGGAAGTACCAAACAGTTAATATTCATTTTAAAATTATTAATACGTGAATTTATACCTATATTTACTTGTGAGCTAATACTTGTCAACGTTTGCCCAATACCTTTTACTGCGTATTCAACCTCTGATTGGTTTAAATTTAATTTCTTACAAAGCCCTTTAGACACAAAATTACTTTGTGATCCACTATCCAAGAGCGCACGCACCGTTACTGACTTTTTTCCATTGCTTACTTCAATTAGCGCAGTCGACAATAAAACTTGTGAATTACTCCTCTCTTCTTCATCCGAAACTAAAGAACCGGCAACACTGCTTTTCGCCACCTGCGTATTCAACGCGACCTTTCTGTCGTCCGCCGCGCTTTGCCGCTCAGCTGTTTCTGACAAATTTGTATTTGCACCAGCGGTTGACGGTGTATTATTTGAATTGTTTAAATTATTATTCACGAAAGTATCAGAATGCAAAAGCGTATTATGCGCCTTTTTACATTTTAAACATTTTGGCTTTTGACATTTCCACGAAAGATGATTATCACGAAAACAGTTTAAACATAATTTTAATTTTTTAACAGCGGATATTCTATCATCAACATTTAGATTTAAAAATTCATCACATTTGAAAATACCGTGATCCTGTTTACAATAATAGCATTTAATTTTAAAAACCTCTGAACCTGTACTTGCAAAGCTATTACTATGACCATGCCATTTACCACTTTTAGGTCCTTTTGGATTTAAAAATCCTTCTTTATTTATTTTAGAAATTTCTAGTTTTTCTAACACTTCACATTTTAATTTAAGAAAATTATTTAAATCTTCCATGGTAGGTAAATCTGCCATGTACTTGTAAGTTTCCCAATCGCGACGCGTGATTGAATTAAATTTATTACTCAATGATATAAATTATAAGACGATCCCACGAATCAGTTTTTTCCCCAAGAGATTTTAATGCACGTAAATGCTTACTTATTGAATCGAATAAATTTCTTAGATCACTATATGATTCTTTAACTACATTGGGATGCTCAAAAATTGCTCTTATATGATTATAAATAATAAGTTTCTTATTTTGAAACCTGTCAGTTAAAAATTGCCATACGACTTTATAATTTAAGTCTGACACCTCAAATGACTTTATTATTTCCAAAACCTCTTTACTTAAAGAAGATTTTAGATAGTAAAACTTCTGGATATTATTTAAAGATTCATTTCCATCCACCAAGGCTTCAAATGAATCCTTAAACTCTAGCCAATTACTATATTGGCCATCAAACGTTGGTAATTTAATAGGTGGTAGCTTAACAACCGAGCTTAGATTTTGTGCAACTGCACTATGCCTGCTACTATGCCTCGAACTGACTACCGAACCATCCTCAGACATACTTTCTTTATACTTTTTTAATAAAGCGCTAATTTCGCCATTTAACTTATAAAATAAATTTTCAAATGCATCTCTCTCAGCCTCATCAGTCTCAAATTCTAAATTATTACAACTTTTTTGCTCTATTTCATACTGCACATAATCAAATTCATCATAAACTGGCTGAATTTTATCAAAACGAGTCTGCAACTCACTAATTATTTCATTATTCAGCTCTTCTTTATTTAAAGAATCAAAATATTTCTTTAACCGTGTTAATTTTCCCTTTAAAGCACCCCTTTTTAATTTTAAGGACGCAATTTCTGCCATGATATTAACACAAATTAAAAATATAAATACACAATTATAATAGAACGAACTTACTCAGGACCTTCCGCGACAGGAACCCGTGGTGGAACAACTTCTGCCTTCCAATTCTCTGTCTCACTTCCTCTTAAGCTCTCGTTCACGTTGTACCCGTACGATACGGTACGCCACAATGGCGCCTCAATGATGCAATTTTAACAAGCTTTAATCCTTGTTTTACCCTCAATCTCTTCTCAATTCTTCTAAATTCTTGCCGATACTTTATCCGGCTCGATTGGACCAATGTTTTGGCCGTAATTAAAAGTTAATCAGTGGACTGTATATTGTTTTATTTGAGCAAAACTTACACTAAAAATTTAACAATGCTGTTTCTTCTACAGTCGGCTGGAGAGAGAGTTCACTTGGCTCTCGCAGGCACACTGTTGCCATGTTTCTAACAAAAATATAATATACAATTTTTCTACAATTATAAAAAGGCTTAACACCCAGCTTAAGCGGTTTTAGAGATGAGAGATATGGGCGCATCTGAACTTTTTACCTAAAATGTGGTATTGTCATAGCAGCTAGTTAAAATGGAATTTTGAAAATTTGTGGACTTATTAAATTTGGCCTGCGTAATTTATTAAACATAAATGGGACATTCAATTTAAAAAAAAATATAAGTAAGATACGGGGAGCATAAAACAGAAAAATCTGGCAACGGTGACGATATTACTATTAAATTCTTCATGCAAAATACCTTCCAGACGCCAAATTTAATAAATGTAGCGTTAGCGGTTTTAAAAGGTATTAAAGAGTTGCAGTACTTTGTACTAACCCAGTATGTAGATATACAGAATCAGCTAAATAAAGTCCTTCATAGGCAATGTGTATAGTGTAGTCAAACGCGAATGACGGCACGTAAACATTTCGTATTGTATGACTAATAGTTTGGTTTTGTTATTCGATTACTGGCCAATATACTTTTACAAATAGCTGATACGATTTACGTAAGAAACTTGGACTACGTAATTTTTGACAGTTTTATCTTTCTATTCTATTCTATTTTCGGTTTTTGGCTTTGACACTTAGTGCATACAGCCATCGTCAAGTGGTTGGAAAATTGGATTGTCGGGTTCTAGACCCCAGATTTTCCTTTTATTGTTCAAGCTATGTTTTCTGTTTAAAACAAATTCTTTCTCTATACATGCATAGGAAAACTAAAGTCGCATGGTCTATCAATTTGAATCATACGGTGAACGATTTTATAATTTTAAAGATAAATCTACTCTTTCCGCGGTCTTCGACTTGTGCGGTTCATGCTTCTAACTGCGGAGTATAGCTCTACATGATCTCCCGGTAGGCGATTGAAGCGCATGCGTTATCCTGACCGCGGCTGTACCTTTGGGATCGAGAAAGATTCACGCCAAATAGCTTCTTTCTTCTGGATGGCTAAGCGCTGTGTAGTGAAGATTCTTAAAGCCATGAAGTTTTTGCGTTTTGGTGCCCGTATGGTCGAGGAGATGCGCACGCCTTGCGGAAATGCGTCAGTAGTGAAAGTGACGGTTATGCGCGATGACAGTAGCAACCCTGGCTAGACAGTTACAATTTATGCATGTATAGAGAAAGAATTTGTTTTTAAACAGAAAACATAGCTTGAACAATAAAAAGGAAAATCTGGGGTCTAGAACCCGACAATCCAATTTTCCAACCACTTGACGATGGCTGTATGCACTAAGTGTCAAAGCCAAAACCGAAAATAGAATAGAATAGAAAGATAAAACTGTCAAAAATTACGTAGTCCAAGTTTCTTACGTAAATCGTATCAGCTATTTGTAAAAGTATATTGGCCAGTAATCGAATAACAAAACCAAACTATTAGTCATACAATACGAAATGTTTACGTGCCGTCATTCGCAGTTTGACTACACTATACACGTTACCTATGAAGGACTTTATTTAGCTGATTCTGTATATCTACATACTGGGTTGAGTACAAAGTACTGCAACTCTTTAATACCTTTAAAACCGCTAACGCTACATTTATTAAATTTGGCGTCTGGAAGGTATTTTTGCATGAAGAATTTAATAGTAATATCGTCACCGTTGCCAGATTTTTCTGTTTTATGCTCCCCGTATCTTACTTATATTTTTTTTTAAATTGAATGTCCCATTTATGTTTAATAAATTACGCAGGCCAAATTTAATAAGTCCACAAATTTTCAAAATTCCATTTTAACTAGCTGCTATGACAATACCACATTTTAGGTAAAAAGTTCAGATGCGCCCATATCTCTCATCTCTAAAACCGCTTAAGCTGCGTGTTAAGCCTTTTTTATAATTGTAGAAAAATTGTATATTATATTTTTGTTAGAAACATGGCAACAGTGTGCCTGCGAGAGCCAAGTGAACTCTCTCTCCAGCCGACTGTAGAAGAAACAGCATTGTTAAATTTTTAGTGTAAGTTTTGCTCAAATAAAACAATATACAGTCCACTGATTAACTTTTAATTACGGCCAAAACATTGGTCCAATCGAGCCGGATAAAGTATCGGCAAGAATTTAGAAGAATTGAGAAGAGATTGAGGGTAAAACAAGGATTAAAGCTTGTTAAAATTGCATCATTGAGGCGCCATTGTGGCGTACCGTATCGTACGGGTACAACGTGAACGAGAGCTTAAGAGGAAGTGAGACAGAGAATTGGAAGGCAGAAGTTGTTCCACCACGGGTTCCTGTCGCGGAAGGTCCTGAGTAAGTTCGTTCTATTATAATTGTGTATATATATTTTTAATTTGTGTTAATATCATGGCAGAAATTGCGTCCTTAAAATTAAAAAGGGGTGCTTTAAAGGGAAAATTAACACGGTTAAAGAAATATTTTGATTCTTTAAATAAAGAAGAGCTGAATAATGAAATAATTAGTGAGTTGCAGACTCGTTTTGATAAAATTCAGCCAGTTTATGATGAATTTGATTATGTGCAGTATGAAATAGAGCAAAAAAGTTGTAATAATTTAGAATTTGAGACTGATGAGGCTGAGAGAGATGCATTTGAAAATTTATTTTATAAGTTAAATGGCGAAATTAGCGCTTTATTAAAAAGTATAAAGAAAGTATGTCTGAGGATGGTTCGGTAGTCAGTTCGAGGCATAGTAGCAGGCATAGTGCAGTTGCACAAAATCTAAGCTCGGTTGTTAAGCTACCACCTATTAAATTACCAACGTTTGATGGCCAATATAGTAATTGGCTAGAGTTTAAGGATTCATTTGAAGCCTTGGTGGATGGAAATGAATCTTTAAATAATATCCAGAAGTTTTACTATCTAAAATCTTCTTTAAGTAAAGAGGTTTTGGAAATAATAAAGTCATTTGAGGTGTCAGACTTAAATTATAAAGTCGTATGGCAATTTTTAACTGACAGGTTTCAAAATAAGAAACTTATTATTTATAATCATATAAGAGCAATTTTTGAGCATCCCAATGTAGTTAAAGAATCATATAGTGATCTAAGAAATTTATTCGATTCAATAAGTAAGCATTTACGTGCATTAAAATCTCTTGGGGAAAAACTGATTCGTGGGATCGTCTTATAATTTATATATTGAGTAATAAATTTGATTCAATCACGCGTCGCGATTGGGAAACTTACAAGTACATGGCAGATTTACCTACCATGGAAGATTTAAATAATTTTCTTAAATTAAAATGTGAAGTGTTAGAAAAACTAGAAATTTCTAAAATAAATAAAGAAGGATTTTTAAATCCAAAAGGACCTAAAAGTGGTAAATGGCATGGTCATAGTAATAGCTTTGCAAGTACAGGTTCAGAGGTTTTTAAAATTAAATGCTATTATTGTAAACAGGATCACGGTATTTTCAAATGTGATGAATTTTTAAATCTAAATGTTAATGATAGAATATCCGCTGTTAAAAGATTAAAATTATGTTTAAACTGTTTTCGTGATAATCATCTTTCGTGGAAATGTCAAAAGCCAAAATGTTTAAAATGTAAAAAGGCGCATAATACGCTTTTGCATTCTGATACTTTCGTGAATAATAATTTAAACAATTCAAATAATACACCGTCAACCGCTGGTGCAAATACAAATTTGTCAGAAACAGCTGAGCGGCAAAGCGCGGCGGACGACAGAAAGGTCGCGTTGAATACGCAGGTGGCGAAAAGCAGTGTTGCCGGTTCTTTAGTTTCGGATGAAGAAGAGAGGAGTAATTCACAAGTTTTATTGTCGACTGCGCTAATTGAAGTAAGCAATGGAAAAAAGTCAGTAACGGTGCGTGCGCTCTTGGATAGTGGATCACAAAGTAATTTTGTGTCTAAAGGGCTTTGTAAGAAATTAAATTTAAACCAATCAGAGGTTGAATACGCAGTAAAAGGTATTGGGCAAACGTTGACAAGTATTAGCTCACAAGTAAATATAGGTATAAATTCACGTATTAATAATTTTAAAATGAATATTAACTGTTTGGTACTTCCTCAAATTACAGAAAGAATACCGATGGTATCTTTTAATAAAAATATATTAACTATTCCTTCAAACTTATGTTTAGCAGATCCAGGGTTTAACATCTCAAGTGAAATTGATATATTGTTAGGTTCAAATGTTTTCTGGTCAATTATTAAAGCAGGGCAGGTCCGGCTTGGCCACAACTTACCTCTTTTGCAAGAAACAGAGTTTGGATATGTTATTGCGGGAAATTTATATTTAAACTTTAAAAATAATAACGTATCACTCGGTTGTCATGCAGTTGTAAACTCAAATTCTAGTATTGATGAAAAGATAGTTAAATTTTGGGAAATAGAGGAAATAAAAGGGAATGAAATTATAAGGTCAGAATCTGAAAAATATTGCGAGCGCTTTTTTGAAGAAACTACAAAAAGGGATACTACTGGCAGATTTATAGTTAGGGTACCTTTTAAAAATAATTTAAATAAATTGGGCGATTCACGAAATATGGCTTTAAACAGGTTTAAGTTACTTGAAAGAAAATTTGATAAAGATTCAAGTTTAAAAGGGGATTATTCGGCATTTATGTCTGAATATGTAGCTTTGGGGCATATGTCGGTAATAGATGATGTTGGAGATGATGGATTTTTCTTGCCACATCATGCAGTAATTAAGGAAAATAGTTTGACAACAAAGTGCAGAGTAGTTTTTGATGCTTCGGCAAAGACGTCGTCGGGACTGTCGTTAAATGATGTTCAGTTTGTCGGGCCTACACTGCAACAGGATGTGTTTTCCATTTTAACACGCTTTCGTATTCATAAATATGTATTAACTGGAGACATATCAAAAATGTATCGACAGATATTAATAAATGACAGTGACACAAAATATCAAAAAATATTTTGGCGAAATCAGCCAGATGAAAGTTTAAAATTATATAAATTAAATACAGTTACATACGGCTGCGCTTCTTCACCATATTTAGCTGTGAAATGTTTGTTCCAGTTAGCAAAAGATAATGAAGATACTTTTCCACTGGCAAGTATGATAATAAAAAGAGATTTTTATATGGACGATGTACTAACAGGAGCAAACACACAGACTGAATTGTTAAAAATTCAGAATGAACTCGTGTCGATATTAGCAAGTGCAGGGTTTGAATTAAGAAAATTTTTATGTAATAACAAAGAACTTTTAACAAATTTTCAAGTTAATCAAGGTTTAGAGGCTAATATCTTAACTATTGGTGAAAATGAACAAAATAAGACACTTGGCGTGTACTGGGAATCAAGTAACGATTTTATTAAATATAAAGTTAATTCAGTAGAAAATTGTTCTTTTAAAAACGTTACAAAGCGAACAGTTTTGTCTTTGTTTTGTCAAATATTTGATCCTTTGGGATTAATCGGTCCCATTGTAATAGTTGCTAAATTAATAATTCAAGAACTTTGGAAATTAAAATTGTCTTGGGATAAAATCATTCCGTTACATTTGTTAGAAAGCTGGGTGGCGTTTTATAAAGATCTTTCTGATATAGGTAAGTTTAACATTCCCAGACATGCTGTGTTTTCCGAATACATAAGAATAGAGTTGCATGGGTTTAACGACGCATCTATAAAAGCGTTTGGGGCTTGTATTTTTATCAGATGTTTAGATGCCTCGGGTAAATATTATTCGAAATTATTATGCGCTAAATCTCGCGTAGCTCCACTGAAACAAATTAGTTTACCGCGCCTCGAATTGTGTGGTGCATTATTATTGGCTAATTTAATAAAAAAGGTAAAAGAATCTTTAAACATTAATTTTCATCATTTGTGTTGTTGGACAGACTCAACAATTACGCTATATTGGATAAAAAGTGAGCCAAACAGATGGAAAACATTTGTAGCTAATAGGGTAAGTGAGATTAGGTCACTTACTGATGGTTATAGTTGGAATTATGTCAAATCAGAACTAAATCCAGCAGACCTTATAACGCGCGGCGCATCCGCCAAAACTTTAATTGATTGTAAATTGTGGTGGGAAGGACCCAACTGGTTTGATCTTCATAATTCTCAGTGGGATTTATTAGATCTTAACATTCCACCGTCGGAAATTCCGGAACAAAAGACGGTTTCTTTGTTGCTAATAAACGAAAATACGGAGTTGTTAGATATTTTAAACAAGTTTTCTTCATTTAAAAAGGTTTTGCGTGTTACAGCGTATGTGTTACGTTTTGTATCAAATTTAAAATTACGTGGTGATATGCGTATTAAACGACAAAAAGGTGCATTAACACCTAAAGAGTTGAATACTTCTTTAAATTTAATAATTAAAGATGTGCAAATAAAATGCTTTTCGCAGGAATACAATGCGATACTTAAAAAATGTGATTTGCCAAAAAGTAGTAAATTACTTTCATTAAATCCTTTCATGCGGGATGGAATTTTGCGCATAGGCGGGAGAATTAACAACTCTGAACAAGTTTTTGAGAAAAAGCACCCGATTATTTTACCTCAAAACCATATATTAACTAATCATATTATAAGACAAGAACACGAGAGGTTATTACATTGCGGAGTTCAAAATTTGCTCTACTCCGTGCGCGAAAGGTATTGGCCTATTTCAGGACGCAATACATGTAAAAAGATAGTAAGAACATGCATAAGATGTTTTCGCGTAAACCCTAAGGAATCTACTTATTTAATGGGCGACTTGCCTGAAGTACGTGTAAATACGTCCTCAGTCTTTTTAAATGTTGGCACGGATTTTGGGGGTCCATTTTTGTTAAAGGATCGATTAACGCGAAATCCAAAATTAATAAAAGCATATATCTGTTTATTCGTATGCATGAGTACGAAAGCAGTGCATATCGAACTGGTATCCGGACTGACTACCCAAGCATTTTTAGCAGCCTTTAAAAGATTCGTTAGTAGACGTGGCAAACCAGCCAATATTTATTCTGATAATGGCACAAATTATAGAGGTGCAAATACAGAACTGTTAAAAATCTATAAGTTTTTGTCAGATAACTCTGAAAACTTAAGTAACGAGTTATCTAATGAATTTGTAAAATGGCATTTTATCCCAGCATCTTCTCCCAGTTTCGGAGGTTTATGGGAAGCTGGAATTAAATCCGCAAAGAGCCATATTAAACGCGTTATAGGTGAAAACCATTTAACATTTGAAGATTTTGCCACTGTATTGACCCAAGTTGAAAGTATATTAAACTCGCGGCCACTTTGTCCTATTACTCAGGACCCTGAAGATATAGGAGCTTTAACTCCAGGACATTTCTTAATAGGAAGACCTCCAACAAATTTACCAGAACTAAATTACTCCGGTGTTCCAGAAAATCGGCTTACCAAGTGGCAACACTTACAAGCCATATCTCAGCATTTTTGGGTAAGGTGGCAAAGGGAATATTTATCCGAGCTACAAACTAGAGTGAAATAGAAAAAAATTGTAACAATTTATTGAAAATTGGAACATTAGTTTTAATTAAAAATGATAATTCCCCGTCAATGAACTGGCAGTTGGGTAGAGTGGTTAAGTTACACCCGGGTAAAGACGGAGTTACTCGAGTTGTCGATGTAAAAGTGAATGATGGTGTTTTGACACGAGCTGTCACTCGTGTATGTGCTTTGCCTTTAGAATAAGACTTTATATAAAGACGTTAAGATAAGCTTATTTTAGTGTTAAGACATTGATTTACATGTTTGATTGGTTTACCTGATAATTCTTATCAGTTTTTTTATTTTTGTTTCGAACATATTGTCTAGTTTATTAGCTGTAGAATATAGAATTTATCATTGAATAAGTCTGTAAAATCGTTAGTTATATGACTGTATAGTTAATCTTTATTGTCATCGAAAGACTTTGACTGTAGTTATTGTTGAAAGTACTGGGTGCTTTCAAGAGGGGCGGTATGTTAAGCCTTTTTATAATTGTAGAAAAATTGTATATTATATTTTTGTTAGAAACATGGCAACAGTGTGCCTGCGAGAGCCAAGTAAACTCTCTCTCCAGCCGACTGTAGAAGAAATAGCATTGTTAAATTTTTAGTGTAAGTTTTGCTCAAATAAAACAATATACAGTCCACTGATTAACTTTTAATTACGGCCAAAACACTGCGGTTACAAATTTCAGAAATTATGGGTTTCTGGGTAGGTAGAAAAAAACAGTGATACTGTCATTGTTGTCAGAAATTTCAAATTCGGCGTTTTGTGTAATGTTTTTGGAAATTTAAATGAAATGCCCTTTTATTTTAGTTACAATAAAAGAAGCATGTCCGCTTTAGTAAGACTCCAAATTTTCAAATTTAATTTTTACCAGGTACCGAGATGTGACAATTCCGCAATTTATTTAAAATTTGGCAACATTGCTGATATTACTGATCAATGAGTCGTGCCAAAAACCCCTAAATACGTTGTAAACATAGCTTAAGCGGTTTTAAAGATATTTAGGCTCTAAATTACTTTTTACTGAAAGTGTAGTGTAAAATATTTGGCCAACCAATAGAGAAAAATTAAAAACCTTACTAAATTTAATACGACTAATTTAATGCAATAAAAATAAATGAGATATTTCGTTTAAAAACTGAAAACAAATACGTGTAGCACAAAACTGGGAAAGCTGTCAACAGTGCCGATATCACTATTTAATTTCACACGTCCAAAAGACCTTAGATGCCAAATTTATAAAAGAAGCGTCAGCGGTTTTAATTATATTTAAAAGTTCCGGTACTTTTTACTAACCCAGTATGTATATTTCCAAAAAAAATGTATTGGTTTAAATGTTGTTACAAATATTTAACAGCATAATTTACATTAAAAAATATAAAGAAAAGTTTATATAACTTGGGTCCAAAAATTTTCGTCCTCAAGATACAGGGTGTTAAGCTTTTGCAATCACTGAATATTGTCGAAAACACTGATCTTAGTAAAAATTGTTAGACCGGTTATAAATCCTATTTAATTAAGTTCCTATTATTGTTCTTACATAATTGCTTATAAAAAAAAACATAAAACTTAAAAAAATATTTTACGCAACGCTTCTTTTATGGTCTAAAAATATGCAATTAATTAGATATTTTTTTCTTGAACTAACCAAGGTGGAAAGAAATAAAAATGCATTAAAGCTGTATTTTTATGTGCTTAAACTAAGAAAAGCACAAACATTTTACCCACATTTACAAGATCAGGGGCGTACCGTCTTTTTGTTAGAAATATTCCTTCAGTTGCCGCTTGAGGCGCCACTGGAATTATTAAATGTATATAAGTTGTGACATTGCAATAAATAACCCTTATAAATAAATTTGCCAAATTAATTACAAAAAAATAAATTAGGTGAAATATGTTTAACATATTACACATATTAAAAAAATTATATTTTTTTAAGATGTTTGACATCATGTTTTTTCATATTTGTAGTACTAGAATCTGCCTTAAAATTATCTTGACAACATTTATAACACCCTACATATCTTCTGTAAGCCAGTAAATTGCAGTTGAATATAACAAATGAGGCTGTTAGTTTTTAAAGGGTCGCCTGGTACTTTTCGCATGATTTTGACCAGGTTAAGTATACCACCGGTCTAGATATGCGAAAGAGGAATTCCGCAATATACAGTGCATTCCAATTAAAACGAGCCACCTCCATTTATTCCAATATTTGTACATTCTGAGTACAATATCACTCTATTGGCTACTTTTTGACATCTAACCTATAAATATTTTTGATTTAGCGTTTTATTATTGCAACAAAACTGTAAATTTTGTCCCAAGGAGTCATGAAAAAATGGATGTAACTTTATTTTGTCGTGACTAAAAGGCCAAAATTTTACGTTTTATTTTAATTATGGCACTATAGATTAAAAATAAAAAACTAAAAATATTTTGAGGTTAAATGTCAAAAACTGCCAGCAGAGCGAATTGTATTTGGAATAATGTTTTCTATCTAAATAAATAACAATATGCAGGTTGTCCCAATTTAAATACATTAATAAAAGTTTAGGTCGTTTTCGGCTAAACCGGAAATAACAGAAAACAACTGAATATATGAAATATTGAATATTTAGGTTTAGTTTCATGAGTTAAAGACACCAAGGATTTAGGGTACGATTTCTCGGAAACTACTAAACCGCTTTTGAAAAACTAAAGTCGGTTAAAAAGATAATTTTAAACTCGTTAAGATAAGTATCACTTAAACCTCTTTCCAATTTAAACTTTTTGACGTTTGTGTTGGTGGGGGAGAGAATAACCCTGAACAAGTAAAATTTGACACAAAAATGTGACCCCTAAAAATAAAAATTTGACATGTTTTAGGATTTGCTTTTAAGTTAACATATAACGTAATTATAGGGAGTAGCTCGTTTTTGTTGGAATGCACTGTATATTTGCAAACGGCGCGGCGTTTGTTTTCTCCATGTCAGTGCAAAGGGTGGAGCTTTTAATTTAAAATATGAACTTTTTGCAAAAAAATCCTAGCTTCTTTTTAAACACCCTATAAAATAAATAAAAAAGTAAAATAAGTGACTATTATAAATTTAAAAAATATTTTATACATTTTACAAAATAAAATTAGAAGCACTTATTTGAAACCATCAATTTCGCCATCAAATTAGAAGGAGTATACGAGGAAGTAACCTTGACCGATCACAGTATGCCACTTCATTTTTATTGAGCGAGCCCTCCTACATTATCCCCTTATATAGTCCCCGACTTTTTATAGATATACCAAATTTTTATGACTGTACTATCTCAAGCTAGTGCTTTTTATCGAGATCAATTCGGGTCACATATAGATAGCGTTTTGTCGCAGCATAAACAAACACATTTTTCATGAAAAAAATCGTCAATTTGCGCGAAAAGAAAACGTCAAAACGGACGCAAAAACCAACCAATAACCGACCCGTAAAAATAAATGTGAATCGATTCGCAGGCGATTTTTGATAAATCCTGAGTCCTCTGAGATGCCACGATAAGAAGTATAGGCAATAGTTTCGCAGATAGTTCCCATAAATCTTGGGATTCGAACTTGGTAGGCACATAAATCGCACCTGCGGGCAGAATGAGAACGCTAACAGAACCGCTAACGTCTGTATGCAAAGCAGGGTCGAGAACTACCATAGCTTAAGCAGGAAAAATATTATCAAATCATATACAGTGTGTTCAAAAAGTCTGAAAACGCTTAAATATCTCAGAGAATTTGCAACCATACTGGAAGAAATTTGGTACCATACTCTAAATTCAGTGTCAATATCGGCGATGTTGCTAGATCTTTAGTTTCGCAGATTTCAATTCAGAGTTTTTTAATTTACTAACAAAATTTTCTTAAATTTTACTTCTTGACTCCCGGTAAAATTCGACGCCGACTCACTGAATGATGATTTTTAGTAAGGTATCAACGGTAAGTTTATATCTTACTGTCGAAGAACGAAGTTGTATATATAAGGGATTTTTGCTTCTCTTGTTATTTACCGTAGACCCGGTACAGCCCGTTTAATAAGTTACATGAGGTTGGCAAAACGTGTCACTGGAGAGGGTCACACAAGCGGATAGCTGCAGCCCCGTGTTTATCGCTTTATAAGCTTTTGACATGGCATAACCACAAATTTGGTAGATATTTTTATGACTTTGACCGGTTGTGTTTTCAACAATTTATTATAAATAAATTATATTGTATATGTATGTGAAAAAGTTTAATGTATTCTTATTTTGAACAGCGGATGCTTCAAAAGAATACATTGTTAAAAGAATGGCGACAAAATATTGTAGTGATTGTGCGATGGAAGTTTAATTATTGAAAAAAGATTTAACTAACCAGAACTTGCGATGACCCTCCACTTATACCTTGTCTTCGGTTTTCGGTGTTCTTTTACTTAATATAACTCGAACATTTTCTATCAAAGACAGCATATGGCTGGTTAGCTTTGATTAGTTAAACTTTTTAAAATTCCTTAATTAAACCTGAGACTAATTAAAACTTAATTTAATATTTTGAGACATTTTATTTGATCGCACGCATGTAAAAGCTAAGGAGCCAGAATATACAGAGTGTGCGTTCAAAAAGTTACCACTGAAGCTATCTGCGAAGAGTGATTTAACAAAAACGCCGAAACACGTCAAGATATTTATTTTTGGGAAAGTTTTTACTAAAAATTGAACAACAGCCCTTCAACCCTATCCTCAGCGCTACCACACCAAAATTTGTAAATAAGATGGGGCCTTTTGAAGCTCCTGACGGGTACTTTATAACCCTAAAATATAAAGTTGCTATCTTCACCTTCTACAAAATGGTGGTTCTTTAAAATTACCCAAATACCCGATTGGGATGGCCATATTTCCAAAACTAATAAAGTAAAATACTTAATGGAATATTTTCTCAAAGCTCTTTTAAAGATCTTTTTATTGATATTATTATATACAATGTGCTTCATTAAAAAAAATACACTTTTTATCCTACCCTGTATCTTAATACTAGTATCACCATTAAAAAGATTTTTAAACGAGCTTTTAAAAAATATCACATTAGGTTTATCTAACTTTTTATTTTAGACAATACAGACATTCCAATCAGGTATTTGGGTAATTTTAAAGTACCGACATTTTCTAAAAAGTAAAGATATTGATTTTATATTCTAGGGTTATAAAGTGCTCATCAGGAGCTTTTAAATAATGTATCACTCTACTTCCCTTCCTATTTAAGAGTTTTGGGGTGGTACCCCTGGAGGTTATGGGGTTGAAGGAGCGCCGTCCATTTTTTGTAAAAACGTTTCCCTCAATAAATTTCTTGACGTGTTTCGGTGATTTTCTCAAATCTGTCTCCTTTCGCAGATAACCTAAATGGTAAGTTTTTAAATAAACACCCTGTATTATTTCTGCCAAAAGCTTATAAATCGATATACACATATGACATAAAAATCTTCTTCTATGAACTGTCCAAAAAAATATTTCTTTTTTTTTTTTCATAAAAATAATTTTCTCTGCATACTTATATTATTAAATTGTATTTTTGTTGTTGACCTAATTTTCTAGCAGCTCATCTTGCCTTAAGTAATTTTTAATTTAATTTGATAGGTATTTAAAAACTTTATTTTGCGTCTACAAATAATTAAAATTTCTTTTTCCTTGTAAGTATATTCGGTAAAAAAATTTCCCAGCCCCTAAATATCTGGCGTTCTTTAAAAATACCAAAGGATTAATTAATTTTTAAAATATACTTTAAGTCTTTATTTGGTATTTTTATTAAAAATAAATTAAACCGAAAGTTAGCAGGAGTTTGTTTTCAGAAGATGAATTATTGGTACTATTATTTAGAAACAACCGATATAATAAAAGAATATAAGTAATTATACAGATTTTTGCTTAAGAAAAAAACAAATACTTAAGCTAAAAATAATGGACAATTTTAAGCCAAAAAGGTAGGTACTGCTATCTTAAAACTATCGACACAGTTGTTCACGAAATAAAAGAAAGTGGTTCCTTAGCACGTACACCAATTTAAGGAAGCTTGGATGATTATGACAGTAGGATAGAACTTCTCCGACTCCAAAGGGACCAGCAAGACTTGGGTCATCTAGAAGCTTGTATCAGAACTTATTCTTGGACTATCTAAAATAGGCGATAAAAACAACAATATAGAGAAGGGCCCACAAACAACATCTGGACCATAAGCATGCGTCACCTGGTGATAGACATGCAAAGGAAACGCTAGACGAAAACTTCAAAAAACAAGCAGCTAAGATTTTTCCTGAGGTGCACAAAGTTAGAGTAAGAAGTTGGATAGAGAACAGACCACTGTTATCTTAAGACAATGTTAGAAAATGGACATGTGCAATGCAGGCTTTGCGGGAAAAGAGAGAAAAGAGCCTCACATAAAATGCACTAGAATTCAATGACAAGCATATTATTTAAGCAAAAATTAAGCCAAATTTCCTAATTTACTTTAGCAAATTATTAGAAAAAACAAAAAAAAAAAAACGTTAGAAAAATGTTTTAATTTACTTAAGCAAATGATTTACGTAAATTCCAGTCAAACAATGTTTTTTGAACTTTTCGGAGTAACTTTAAGATAGTTATTAGGAAAAGACACTTTTTGTAAAGCTACAAAATAAGTAGAAATAGTAAATTTAAGAAGCTTAAGCTTTTACGTCAATCGCTGTGGGTATCTGAAAATAGGCAGCTTACATTAATTTGCTTGTTTTACCCGAAATATAGTTAAACCAGGTTAAAATCTCATTAGTAAAGTCATCCTTGCAAAATGACTTATTTCTTAGCACGTACACCAACTTAAGGCAGCTTAGATCATTATTGAAGTAGGATAGAACTCCCAAGAACTAATAGTCCAGAACCAGTTCTTGAAATAGTTAAAGAGGCGATAAAAAAAAACAATAAGTAGATGGTCCTAAAAACAACATATAAACCATTGACATGCATTACCTTTCAAAAAATTAGCAGCTTAGATTTTTCCTAAGGTGCACAAAGTTAGAGTACGAAGTAAATGGACCATTGGCATGCATCATCTTCTAAAAAATTAGCAGCTGAATTTTTTCCTGAGGTGCACAAAGTAAGAGAAAAAGTAGGACAGAGGACAGACCACTATTATCTGAAGACAATGTCAGAAAATGGACATATGTGGAATATACAACTAGAATTTAATAACAAGCAAATTTTTTAAACAAAATCGTAGCATAGATGGTTTCAAAAACAACAAATGGACTATTGGCATGCATCATCTTCTAAAAAATTAGCAGCTGAGATTTTTCCTGGGTGTACGAAGTTAGAACAAGAAGTAGGACAAAGAACAGACCACTGTGCTGAAGACAATGTCAGAAAATGGACATATGCAACATGCAGGCTTTGTAGGAAAAAAAAGATATTCTCACATGGAATATACAACTAGAATTCAATGACAAGCAGATTATTTAAACAAAAACATAGCCAAATATCCTATTTTACTCTATTAAATTATTTAGGGAAAAGAAAACAGAATGTTTTAATTTACTTTAGCAAATAATTTAGGCAAATTCCAGTAAAACAATGTCCTTGAACTTTTGTAGTACCTTTAAGATAATAATTAGGAAAAGCTACTTTCTTGTAAAGCTACAAAATAAGTAGAAAAAGTTAATTAAAGATGCTTAAGCTTTTACGTCAATTGCTGTGAGAACCTGAAAATAAGCAACTTACATTAATTTGCTTGTTTTACCCGAGACTTAGTTAAACGCGGTGAAAATCCCATCAGTAAAGTCATCGTTGCAAAACTACCTCTCCCTTAGCACGTACACCGGCTTAAGGAAGTTAAGATGCTTGTAATTATAACAAATCTTTTAATTATTGCCCAGGGCATAGAACAACACAAAGGAAACAGACTGTGCCTCTATGGCAAATATACACGATTAACACAAACGAATCTTTTGAAGAAATCTTTGCTGATGTTAAGCCTTAAGGCACGCCGCTTTGCAAGGGATTGCAACAGCCTTTGTCGGGATTGTTTGTTCTTACGAATTGCTTTCTTAAATAAAGTACCTACTTTGCGATGTTAATTAAAACGTTTTGTTTTGAGGCTTTCAACAATAAATGTGCCGCAGGTATTTGTATTTCTCAGTTCTTATCCATTAATAATAGTTTTATAATTAGGCTAAGTATTTAATTATCAGTTTTAGGATAAAGAAAAAGAGATGTTAATTAATAATAACAGTTCCATGTACCACATTGGCGGCCTAAGGGAGGGGACATCCCAATGGTCCACCAATTTCAAAAATTAGTGAACTTTAAAAATTCAATAGGGGAGAGTGGGGAAAGACGGGATGGCTGGTGAGACGGGGACCCAACGAATTTTACAGTTTAAACGGACCCGTTACGTTTCATGTGTTGTCATGACATCTGTCAATCGCTCCATTAATATAGTATTAAAAGCTGTTTTGAATTAGAAAATAGATAGCAGAAAGACAACTTTTTGTACCACAGACGGCATTTGGTATATAGGTTTGTGCTCCTTACTTAGACTTTAATTAAGCACAAAAAAAGATGATACACACAAAAAAACAAGTCTTACAATCCTTATCATTCATTCTTACCCCGGGGTAGTACCCCATCTTACCCACAGCGCAACAAAACACCTTTTTTTATTTTTTTTTCCACACTGAATAATTAAACTTTTCTTATATTAACAAATTTATAAAATAATAATACAGTCGTCATATTAAAAACCAATATGATTTTCTCAAAGTATAAACTTGATTTTATTGATCTTTAATCTTTACACTTATTCGACAAGACAACGGACTCTCAGTTTAAAAAATATATATTAGAAAATCAGTAAATTACACTATTAATTTTTGCAACAACCAGTCTATTTTCTAGATTTACTCCCTTTAACGTGTAGCTGCGCATGTACTAAATTATTTTTATCGATTAATGAGATAATAAAAGCCTCAAAAAGGTTTTTGTTCTATAGTCATTTAGATCACAAGACACCCACAAATTAAAAGATCATTAAAACAAGCGCATTCAGGATAAGAGAAACAATTTAAAATAATCAAGTATACTTTAATAATAGTCGTCTTTGTTTGTCTCTTAAAGCGAGTGTCTCTGTCTATTAGTCTGTTTTTTTTCTCCAAATTATAAATTTTTAAATAAATCTTTTTATCAGTTTAGGTTTGTAGCTATTGCAGATAAAACAATTAGCTTGTAAGGATAAAACCAGATTTCAAAAAAATATATTTAGATTTTTTATCGAACGACAAAATTTGGTACATATAGGCTGTTACAAAGTCGAGGGACACTATTGGGATCTCGAAAACGGTAAGAGATACAGAATTGGTTAAATCAAGGCTTAGTTGAGCATTTTCATGCTTACCAATATCCCTTTAAAACAAGCGCACTCAGGATAAAAAATGATTTGAAATTTATAACGTTATAAAGTATACTTTATTAATAGTTCTCTCTGTTTGTCTCTTAAAGCAAGTATCCCTGTCTATTAGTGTAAATTATTTTTTTCTCCAATTTTTAAATAAATAGCTTTATCAATTTAAGTTTATAGCTATTGTAGCTAAAACAATTAAGTTGTAAAAGTTTAAAAAACGAAAATTGGATTTTTTTATTAAACGACAAAATTTGGTACATACAGCCTGTTACAAATTCGAGGGTCACCATTGGAATTTCGGAAACGGTAAGAAATACAGGGTTGGTTCAGTTGGGACTAAGTTGCGCATTTTATACTCAGCAATATCTCTTTTAAAAAATACACGCTTCTCCGGAATTATCCAGAAAAAAAAACAAAATTTTGGGAAACAGTTTTTAATTTTTTCTGAGTTTATTTGGAGAGATAATTTAAAATAACATTATTTTTGCCACTATTTCCGTTCTACAAAATGGTTCCATTAAATTTAGGACCCGACGTTTGGTTTTTACCTTAAAAACTCGTATTTTATTTCTAAATTTATTGACATATCACACATTTATGCGACGTTTCAAACCAAAAGACCATCTTTTACTATTTTGATATTAAAAATTATGATTTTATCCCAAACGTTCGGGAAATTTTCCGTTCCCGGTAAGTATGCATCCATTTTTTATGACTGGCTACGATAAAATAAAAACTGTTACGTAAAGTTTTGTTTTTTTTTCTGGTAAGTTCATAACGGCACCAAATTTTTAAATAGAGTTAAGTATACAAACGCGCAACTTTGCCGTAGTTTAATCAACCCCGTATCTCTTACTGTTTCCAAAATCCCAGTGGTGACCCTGAAATTTGTAACATCCTGTATAAAAACTTTTATCAAATCAGGTTGTTGTTATAATAAGTACCGAAGCAAAATAACTTCATAATCTTTGCTAATGTTAGGCCTTAAAGCTTTTTGCAATTTACGAGGCATTGCAACAGGCTTCATCAAAATTGTTTGGTCTTGGAAAAGCTTAAGTAAATTAAGCACTTTGTGATGTTAATTAAAACGTTTTGTTTGAGGTTTTTAATAATAAGGTTTTGCCTTAAGTATTTAAATTAATTTTTTCTAGGATTAGAAGCAATGTGCTTATATAATTTATTTCATTGAATTACTGAATAATTTTTTGCATACTTTTTTTAACACACTTTCACTAGCTTTACTGGTATATATATTTGTATAAACCTCTCCTTTGGACTAAGCTTAGGCTTATTACTGTTGGTATATCCCCCACTCGGATTTACCGGTCATGGGTTCTAATCCCGGTCACGCTAAAAAAATTACCATGAATAGAACTAAAAAGTTAATAATAAATTTAGTTTAAAAGAACTAAAAAAACAGCCTGTCATAGCATGGTAAACTAAAAATAAAAAAATATATAGTAAAAAAATGAAAAACACGTTTTTAAAGTAAATAAAACTAAAAAGTTGTTTTTTTTTAAATATTCTTAAAATACTAAGGAATAAAAATATTAGTGTTTAAAGGGCGTGAGCGCTTTGTGCCATATTTTCCATTTATCCAGCGCCCGACGCTTTTTAACAATAATTTTTTGCTCATTATTGTTTTAAGATTATTTTAAAAATTATTTTAAACTCCTTAGATTGATGTGCTTTAGAGGCGGGTTTTTTAGTTTTTTTTCATATATTATTTTTACAAAACATTCTGAAACTTTAGGGTCAATATGCCTTGATGTGTATAGATCTATTCTATGTCATAAATAAAATTTTGTGAAATAGCGCATATTTGGCACACACCCTAATGAGCCGTCTAGATTTGATACCGCGCGCTGCAACCGTACCACATTGCGAACATATCCAGACGTCAGAAGGAACGCGGCTGCGAGCCTGATAAGTGTTGCAGCTCGAGGTTTACCCCGATTCACAATATGGATCGCATAAATAGTTGCAAAGCCAGGTTCAATGCAGTGTACGTGGTTGCAACGTCGCGTCGTTGCGCACTAATCCTTTTCCTGTTAATTTACCGACAAGCTATGAATCGGGACGAACTTCGAACTACAACACTTATCAGGTTCGCAACGCGTTCGTTCCTACTTTCAGATATGATCGCGACGTGGTACGGTTGCAGGTCGTTGTACAAATCTTAACGGGGATGGCATAGTTGCAAGATCTCTGATCGCAACGTAGTTTGCGATGAGTTACAGTTGCAGATCGTGGTTCGACGCTGGACGCACCTTAACCAATAAACAAAATTATAATGAAAACATTTTAATTATGTGTGGAAAGGAGACCGTTAAAATCGACGATATTATATCGTTAAGGGTTAGGTACTAGTCAGATACACAGTGGCTAGTTGCCTTTTGCGACCTCGCGCAGTAAACAAACTCGAGGTTTACCCGAGGGTTTTGGGTACATGCTCATTAAAAGTCATGTCCAGTACCGGACTTAAACCTTTCTTAAATCAATAATTTATTTAAAAATCTTGAAATCCCACTATCCAAATAATATAATTATGTAAAGAAAAATATTCGTCATATTTTATACAGTAAGGTCCTAAAGTGCGTCGCCCCCTGTCTAACTTCTAAACCGTTTGGTATATTTTAATAAAACTTCAAACGATGATATATGGCCAAGGTCTGCTTTTTTGACATATACATATAATAACAGCTCTAAATCTCAAGGGGACAGCTCGGCGGTATTTTTTATTATTGTTTTAAATACAAAGAGTGGTCTTGTGGCACATTATTTTAAAGCTCCTGAAGAGTACTTTAAAACTTGAAAATATAAACTAATTACATACAATATGAGCAATGCGTTTTGGTTCATCGGCCGGCAATAGAATAACAAAACAAGCACTATGATTCAAGCCTGTTT
Source organism: Listronotus bonariensis (assembly GCA_014170235.1). NCBI lineage: Eukaryota > Metazoa > Arthropoda > Insecta > Coleoptera > Curculionidae > Listronotus > Listronotus bonariensis. The sequence continues at coordinate 109,459 of JACEGR010002247.1, read as the reverse complement.
ACATGCTGGTATTAAGTTAGATTGTCTCTTTTCTTCACATTGCCTATGTGTTATATTATTTAACTGAACCTGTATACTTTAGAAAATGGCGGTACTTCAGTAATAACCTGAATACCATATATAGATGGCCATATACCTTTAACTAATAAAGTTAGACATATCAAATGTGATATTTTCTTAAAGTTTTTTAAATATCTTTTTAATGGTGATATTGGTAATTATTTACAGCGTATGATAAAAGGGCATATATTTTTTGATAAAACAACCTGTAATTATATCATCATTAAAAAAATAGCTGTAAAAAAATACCACATTTGATATGTTTAACCCATAAATGGTAAAGTGACCACACATTCCGTTTTTGGCGGAACAGTCCCGCTTTTTGGTGCTGTGTCCTGCTTTTTGGCGCGTCCTGCCAAATTTTAAAAAAATAATCCGCTTTTTAGTGGGACTGTGATTCAATAAAAACATTTTTTTGTTCCTAAAATTTTTAAATTGTATTACTTTATGTATACCTACTACCCATGATTTTCATTCATGATTTTGCAAAGGTGCAGCGAACCTTGTTTTTTTATTTTGGTCTTCAAAAATTTTGGGGAACACAAATTACCCTCACCTTATTTCATGCTTTTTCATTTGTCTCGCTTTGTACAATTAAAAATGTGGGCACCTAAATATATGGCCACCTAAATGTAGTTTTAAGGTAATTATTAAAGCACCGCCCTTTAGTATTATGTAAAGGTACTAAATTTATTTTTTGGCGTTATAAAGTATTCGTTGGGAGCTTTAAAATATTATGCAATAAGACCCTTCTTACCATTTAAAAACTTAAAAAAAAATTGTCCAGCTGTCACCCTGACATAAAGAGCAGTCATTATTATGTCAAAAAATGCAAAACTTGGTCATATCTCTTTTACTCATATACAATCGTATCAAGTTTAATAAAAACATACCAAACGGTTCAGAAGTTAGAAGGGGGTGACGGACTTTGGGACCTTACTAATTTGTATTATTTTGCTTTTATTACGGGTATAAATTATATGAAAAAAATTAATATATCATGGATACGATACGTCAACAGTGAATAAGAAAAAGACTTGCTAAATTAACTTTTAAAAAAAGCTTAATGAATTAACTAGGTCGTGTTAAAAGAAAAAACAATTTAATATCGAAAAAAACTCACCATAAAACAAAAAATATGTCAGTTAAAGCATTAGAAAAACACTACCAAACAACGCAAAATATTAAATATAAATGGCGTCTAACGGCTAAAACGAAAGACGAATATCGCAAAATACGGTACTGGCTCAACGTCTTTTGAAATGAAAACGCAGATTAAGCGGCAAAAAATTCACATGATTCTGCCCGATAGTTCGTTTGGCGTACGCATGTTTACCCTGGCTGCAAGGGATAACGACCGGTTTTGCTTGCGCACAAACTCATTTATTCGCCCGTAAATTGTAACTTTTGTTTTGCGCAGGTGATAAGCATTGGAAATCCATTGAGATCAGTAGTTTTAATTCATGCGTCTTCTGTCTTTTTCTACTTCTAGTGTTCAACACACTGAAATTTATTTGATAGCACCGAGCTGGGACGACGTGTACATATATAAGCTTACTAGCCAAAACGTTGTGTAAACAATAAAATACAGGGTGTTACAAAATGCCGTTAATAAAATTTAAGGGCAAAGTCCCCATCAGAAAGTATTAAAACACTTATTTTGGTACAACTTTTTAGACTAAATACAGGGTGCTTCATTAGTGCGTCGGGCTTCTATATCGTCTAAACTATGAAAGTTAGAGATTTCGTTTAAAGTGTTTTATGAATAAGAGATAAAAGTTTATTTTTAGAAAATATTTTGTTTATTAATTTTATTAAAATTAAATTTTCTTAAAAAAATATGAAAAATCATCGATAAAGGAAAAAATTTCCCCAAGTCGATGAAAAGGTTACTGTCTCCAAAAAAGAGTTAAATCTGATTGTAGAGGGTCAAAAGATACCCTTCTATAATTTTAAGCTAATTTTGACATAGGGTGCTCAAAAATCGCCTCCCGATAGTCAAACATTCAATCGGTTTTTTCTCGTTTTTTTTTTTAAATAGAACACCCTGTATATTATTATTTAGTCTAATAAAGCTTTAGTAAATAAACAATTTTGGTAATAGACTCAAAGTGTCTATCTGTCTTTAATTTTGTGTTACTTACACGTATTTAAAATTTACCCTTTTAAAATCATTTTTAGGTAAAAAGATATTTACAATTATTATTAATTTAAAAAATAATATGATTTTAAAGTTTTAAGGCACCATATTTTATACTTTATAAGTAAATATAACATGTCTTGTTAAGATATTCCAAATGATTTCCTTATAAATCGCTCATATTCAGAATATCTTCCTTTGCTCCTACTAAAAAGTTTATAGTAGGCTTAGACAGATTTTTGTTTAAACAACTTTGGCAGTTTCAAAGTGTCAAGTATTATTTATTTGCTTGCTGTTGTACTTACTTTCTTTGGTGATTATAAATATGGAGTTTAGCAAAGATGAGTTGATTGATATGGGTTTTGCACTTGGTGAAAGTGAAAAAAATTGTTTTCTGGCTAGCAGGAATTACGCGGCTCGTTTCCCAGAGAGAAGAGCTCCTGACGAAAAGTATTTTAGGAGACTTCTTGCAAGATTTGTTGAGACGGGAAGCATTTCCTATAAGAAAGAAACTCGGTCAAAATCCGCTACTAACGAGGAAAATGAATTGCTTGTGTTGTTATCAGTAACTGAAAATCTTCATGTAAGCCAAAGACAACTGGAGGAAACGACAGGAATAAGCGATACGTCAGTGTAGCGAATTTTAAAAAAGAACAACTTTCACGCTTACCATATTCAGTTACATCAATCATTAACGGAGATAGATTCTCAAAATCGAACAACCTTTTGTGAATGGGCAAGAAACAACTTGCAAGAAGATCCTTTATTTTTCAATTACGTTATGTTTTCAGATGAAGTGACATTTCATAATGGATGTTGTGTCAATAGACATAACTTTCATTATTATTCTTCTGAAAACCCACAAATCATAAGACAAATTGATCGTCAACATCAATGGTCCGTAAATGTTTGGGGCGGAATTGTTGGAGAATATATAATAGGCCCACATTTCTTTGAAGGTCATTTAAACGTCGCTATGTATTTGGAGTTTTTGCAGCACGAATTACCAAGGCTATTAGCTCATCTGCCGCCACAGATCCGAAACAGAATGTGGCTCCAACAAGATGGGGCCCCACCTCATTTTTCACGGGATGTTATAAACCATTTGAATCAAAATTTTGGCAATAGGTGGATTGGAAGAAACGGGCCGATTCAGTGGCCACCCAGATCACCGGACCTGACGAAGCTTGACTTTTTCTTTGGGGTTATGTTAAAGGGCAAGTATATCAGGATCCACCAACAACTGTGATGAATATGCAAGATAGAATAAGGCAGGCATTTGGTCAGGTTTCTCCGCAAACATTTTTAAGAAAATTTAATTTTCTTGAAAACTAAAAATTTAATAAGTCTAATATTGTACACATGTATAGACAAACATAAAGGACTCCCAAATATGTAAAAATATTTGGGGTGTTCCATTTAAAAAAATTGATCAAATTCTAGTAGGGCAAATTTAAGTACCCTGTATATAAACAAAATATTTTTCAAAAATGGACTTTTATCTCTTATTCATAAACCACTTTAAACAAAATCTCTATCTTTCATAGTTAAGGCGCTGTAGAAGCCCGACGCTTTAATGAAGTACCCTGTATAAACCTTACTTTGGTAAGTATTTATTGTTGTTGTTACATAATTGCTGATAGAAAACTATTAAACTTATGTTAAAAGGAAAAAACCCACAACGCTTATTTTGAAGTCTAAAAATATGCAATTAAGTGGGTGTTATTTTTTCTTTTACACTATACAAGGCACAAGAAAGAAAAATTAAGAAGCATAAAGCTGTTATTTTTATTTGCTTAATCTAAAAAGCACAAAAATTTTACATACATTTACACAGTCAGTGGCGTACTGTTTTTTTGTTAGAAATATTTCTTTAGTTGCCGCTCGCGACGCCACTGAACTTAAAACAAAATTGGGTAAAGGATATTTAAGATATTTAAAAAAATTCTTTTACAAAATAAATACCCTGTATCTTGAGAACGAGGAATTTTCGAACACATAATTATATGATTTCCCTTTTATATTTTCAATAATAGAATCTGCCCTTAATTTTTTAAATAATATTCCGTAACACTCTGTACAGACGAGACATTTGTCATAACCTTAAAGCCGATTTAAAACGATGTGTATTTACAATTTTTACTTCATGTCATATGTTTTTATTTTATTTTTTATTAATTTTTTGTATGTAACTAGCCTAATGTTATTCCGGTTATGTTCAAAATTGAATAATTATTTTTGATTACAGTTTTAAACGTTATAAATAACAAAGGTTGCAAATAACATGCAAAATTTTGGCGATATTACTGAATAAACTAAAATTTTATATAAACAATATGTCGTAATGGTGCTTCATTTAAATATATTTAATAAATTTGACGATAACAAAGGATTTTAAAATGTTGATTTTCTTTGTGAAAATAAAAAATTGTATTACCGTGTTTAGGGGCGGTCATATCAACTTTTCGAGGGGATGGGAACATATCATTATTAAATGTCCATATAAGCAATTATAAGTATTTAGGTAAAAAAAAATGAATTGGTTACAAAGGATGTGGCATAAAGGTGGAGGGGCATGGACCCCATGCCCCCCTTTGACCGCCGTGTTTAGATTTTAAAAAATAATAATAATTTAACTGGGTTATAAATATTATACAAAAATATATGTAATAGTCAATATTTTAGATATTCATAACACGTTATGAGTGAAAATATTGTTTTTTTTATTGAAACCTTATAAAATGTATGTACATATAGTGTGTCCACGAATAGACTTAACAATTGGACCAAAAATTTAAATTTCTAAAAAGTTGTGTATGACAACTGCTTTTGCTTCTTAAAACAACAAGATTCAAATTAAAAAATTGTTTTGTTTTGTACATGGGCTTCAAAAAGTAAAAACTTAAAATGAACCAAGAAAAAACTGCTTTTGTTTTTAATAATTTAGCCAAATGTCAAATAAAAAGGGTTTTAAGAATTGAATTAAGTATTTAAATCTGAAAGGTCCCATGAATTAAACAATTTTTTCTCGGGATCATATTTTTTAGTTATGTTTTACATTTTTACCTGGCTTTAACAAACGATTTATTTATTGTCAAAGTTCTTTAAATATATTTATATACAAAAATGTAAATATTGGGTGAAAAATATGTAAAACATGAATACAAATAAAAATATGATACTAAAGAAAAATTTTGTTTTTTTTAGGTTAAATTTTAGATATGGGATCCTTACCTAATTTAAAACAACAAACCTTTTTTTTATTTGACCTTTTAGTAAATTATTAAAAATAACAGCACTTTTTTTTGTTCATTTTCATATTTTTGTGGTTTTTAGAGCCTCTGTACAAAACAGAACAAATTTCTCGTGAACGTGAATCTTGTTTTTTTAAGGACCAAAAGCAGTTGCCATACACGACTTTCTTAAACATTTAAATTTTTGGTACATTTGTCTTATTGTAAAGTCAATTCGTAAACATACTGTATATTAAAATTCAATTTAAATGATGCTCTGGGCTAGTAAAAATTACTGAAATTTCTAAATATCTTATAAACCGCTTGAGCTGTCTAAAAAAAAGGTTGGGTGATGCTGGGCCTGAAGAATTTAACAGTAAGATTAGCACCGTTGCCAGATTTTCCAGTTTTGTGCTACATGTTTTTATAAAATGCTTTATTTATTAAATCAATTGCGCAAGATAAATTTATTAGGTTTACAAATGGTTAAAATTCTCTTTTCAGCTGTTGACAGATACGACATCACCACATTTTGTAAAAAGTACGGTGGTAAATATCATTAAGGCTACGGCTACTATACCAAGCGTCAGCGGCCTTTGATCTTTCTGGTAGCATAAAAGAATTTTTATTTTTAAAACGAACAAATATTATCCGCAGAGAGTTTCTAATGTAGATAAACTGGTTTTAAAATGTTGTTTACCACAAGATATTGTAGCCAGTACTGGCTACCAATACAGAGATTTGATACTTTACTCTTACCGCTTTCGCTTGTTATCGTAGCCGAGGCCTAAGATGCGTTTACAAAACTCGGTATTTTATAATTTCTAGCATCGCACAATTTACCATATTTCCCATTGCACTACACGACTTTAAAAATTTTGTGGTATGTAAGGTCGGATAGGATGCTTTTATGTGGTACTTCCGGTTCAACTAGAAGTGACAAAATTTTACCATAAATATCCCAAAAGCGATGTTTGAAAAATATAATTATTAAAAAATAAAATAATAAGTGATAAAATTTAATTTAGGGCTTATGGTAGTGCTTCCCACTAAACTATTAGGGTTTTTACTTTCGAAAAAAAAATTCTGTGGTACTTCCTGTAATACAGAAAAATGTTTTTTACAGTAAAAGTTAGGTAGGTTCAGTCAATATTTAAAAAAAATTACGCAAACCTTTAACTATTATTTGGTATTAAAAAAGGTTCAAATTGCGTATAATGTAACATTTTCAAACGCTTTTTTCCTAAAAACTACTAAGGTAGGTACAGCATGTGGCACATGTATATATTAGGAATTGCCTGTAGAATTTGTTATTTAAAAAATATACAAGGTGTTTTATTTTAAATGGCAAAGTAAAGGGCACTTTCGGTTAAACCGGTCACATAGAAGCTGAAATATTAGAAATATGCATCCTACTCAAACATACATACTACTATAATTTCAAACGCTTATAACACTTTTTTAAAAATCATAGGCATGCTAGTAATTTCGTGGGCACCCGGTATTAAAAATTTGACCCTTTTGTCAAATATTCAAACAATTCAGATAAATCAATAGCAAAATGTTTTTATCCGCATTATATTTGCTTGTAATTCTGTAACATGTGGGTCAATTATTAATACTGTTCCATACTAGTTATGTTCCGATGCAAAATAATAATTATTTGTGATTTCAATTTTATGCATTAAAACTGACAGGGCTCCTAAACCATATGCGAAATTTGGAAAATATTACCAAATAAATTAAAGTAATAAACCAACAATATATCATAATTGCGCTTGGCAAAATATATTTTAAAAATATTTTTTTAACCTAATAATGTTGTAAAATCTATTTAAAATCATGCAATCAAAAAATATCTGTTTTGAAAAAAGAAATAAAATATTTGGTACATTAGAGACTTTTGATGTTTATTATACAGGGTGTCCGGAGACGTAAGGTTAAACATGATAGGGAATATGGGATTAAGTGGGCCAAAATAAAAAAAAGTTTAAACGCACTTTGTAAGGGAGATATTGACCTTCAAAATTGGTATTAAAAAACTTAGTTTAAATATAATTTTGGAACTGTTGCACAGTTCTAAAGATATTGAGCAACTAAATAACCTTATAATGCTTCTTCTCATAGGTAAACAGCTGCTCATTAAATCGGATATATACAGGGTAGGACGATTTTTTTTCACTTATTGTAAGCATTTTTAACACAGATGAAAAATTTTACATTTTGCTTTGACCTTTTGATTTTTTATTATTTTTGTACAGAAAAGGTATACCTTATTTGAATCAATATCTTGGACCGTTTTTCATAAAATCGCATTTTAAATCCAAAAAAAGCATTTTCTATGTAATAAAAAAATACAGTTTGTTAAGCAAACTATTAAAATATGGTGATTTTAAAAGTAATTACGAAAGTTTAACTGGTGATTTTTTCATTATAAAATAATGCTACAGCTTTATATGTATTTTTTCAAAATATGACTGGTCATCGAGTTACAGCCTTTAGTCTAGTCGAGAAGTGGATTTCCTGCAAAAAATGTTTACATACAAGACTCGTAAAAATTTTGTTAATGGCTTAAACGAATCATAATGGCATTTAGAAAACGCTGTATTTTGGATTTTTCCTGCAAAAAAAATACCAAAAAACTGAGAAAGAAGTTATCTGTCCAGCTTTTTGCTAAAATCTCATAAAATATAAGCAATAGCCAAAATATTATAAAAGTTTCTGAAGGAGCAGAAAATTCTAGTAAAACTACATGACTTCCAAAATTGTAGCTTCAATATTTTTTATATCTTTTATTTAAGTTGAAAATCGGCTTTCGCGCGGTGGTTTTGGCATGCGCGATTCGCCGCTATAGTGAGCATAGGTAATTTTTAAAATGGGACAAGTGCGGCTCGTTATCATATCCTAAAAGACCATTTTATTTCAAATAATTTGGTACCACATAGGTGGTATTTTAGAAAAGGTTTTTATCCAAGAAGCATGTTATAAAATTACAGTGAAACCTCTTCTTGCCGACATCTCTATTAAGCGGACGTCTCCTTTATGCGGACAACTTTTCTGAAACCAAGGTTTTGCCTATTTTTTTTCATATAAAACTAGCTTCCATAACCGGACACTTTAATAACCAGACGCGAACAAATCGTTTGGTTCAAAAAGAAAATTGAGATCTCCTTTAACCGGACGCGAACCTCTGACATCGGGACGCTGACTCTAATAACCGGACGCGGACAATTTGATTCGATCACAAAGAAAATTAAGATTTTTTTTAACTCGACGCGAACCTCTAACAAGTGGACTTAATAGATAAATACATAATTTTTTTATATATTATATTATAATATGTATCGACATATTTGCCATTTTTCTGGGGAATTACCGTTTTGATGCATGTACTGACTGGGGGATTTCTCTCATATGCATTTAGTTCTTGTTTTCTTCGATTTGTGCAAACAGTAGGTTCTTGGAATTTTAATTCAAAATGGCGCCTAGTAAACGACTTCTTAGTTTAAAGAGCTTAACGTTGTAGAAGGTTCCATCACAATTTCTACATATAGTAAAGCTATAAAGGCGATAAACGACTTAAAAACTTTCCTAAAAGACGACTACATTGCATTTCAATACCTCAAAAAGTTGGAAGGGCATTTTCAATTCTCTCTGAAGCAGAAAATTCAAAATATGCGCCAACAGAGTACTTTACAATTTGTAAATAAAAACATAAATATGTCGTATGAGTATTTACTAATATTTTTTTAAATAAATATATGAATATGTTTATATTCAGATTTTGTAGTTCTTTTTAAACTCTTTTAAGCGGACTCCTCCAGTAAGCGGACAAAAACAGCGGAACCGTGAGCGTCCGCTTATGAGAGGTTTTACTGTATTCTGATCATCATACTAAATATTGTATATCGATTTATGACAAAACTATGATTTTATTATGTGTTTTGCATAGCAACTCTTACTTAAAATTGCGCCTATGGGGTACCAAATTGTTCGGAATAAAATGCACCTTTAGGATATGCTCACGGGCCACCTTTCTATTAAAAAAGAGAGTCATGATCACAAAATCGCTTTTGCAAACTTTGATTTCGCCCTCAGAACTCGTAAAAAGCAAAACACGATTAAATTCATATTTCTATGGCTACATGACTTACTAATGGCACACTAACAGCAGAAATTACAAAAAAAATACATTTAGGATGTCATTGTTTCCAAAATGTTATATTCTATCAAAATAAGATACAATGGTGGTGCTACTTAAAGTTTTACAGAAGTAGTCATTTACCGCAAAACTGGAAGTAATAGAAAACAAGTGGATAGATTAGTCAATCAAAAATTATGTCAAATATCAATATACCAAATTTCATTTTTCTATCTTACAAGGGAAAAAAGTTATACAGGGTGTTTCAAGAAACCTGGACCATCGCTCGTGGGGTAATTTTTACGAAAAATAATAAAGAAAAGTTCTATGCACATGGGTCCGGAAACACATGGTTTCTGATATACACGGAGTTAAACTTTTAATTTTTTTACAATTTTTTCAAATGACCTAAGAACCGGTGGTCACTGTCATCATTTTCTTTAGCTGGCTAGTCAATAATTGTGCATTGTACAAAAACATGAGTTTTGAATAATCATTGTATCTTTACGATTACTTTTTTCATTACGCCGCCGAATGGGTACTTTGCACATTTGTATAAAATTAACCATATCTGCTAAGGGAAACCCTAAACGAAAAAAATACCAGGAGGTAACTTTTGTGGCTTATGTAATAAGCTTCATAATTGGTGCATCAAAATCGGCAAAAGTCAGTGGCGTACATAATTTTTCTCTAAATACATTTTTACAGTTACCCCGTACGCACGCCACTGCCGCAGCTGTAAGCAGATTTTTACTTAAAACTAGGCACTTTAACTTCCAAGTTTCATTAAAATCAGTTTAGTGGTTTTTAAGTAATATGAAAAAATTGAAACTTTAATTCCTGTGTATCGGAAACCATGCGTTTCCGGATCCATGTGCATAGGACTTTTTTTTATCATTTTTTAATAAATAATTACCCCACAAGCGATGGTCCATGTTTTTGAAAAACCCTGTATAACCAAACCATATATGAGAAACATCCAGTATATGAATATTTTAAGTATAATTAGAACCAAGACAAGTTCTTTCATAACCTTACCCTTAATAAGTATATTGACTTGTTGTTGATATCCTAAAAGCAGCAATAACTTGTTAATAGTTTATTACAAATGTTTAATGTTGAATTCAATAAAAAGGCAAAATTCGGAAAATTTACAGTAGGTAAGTACATTAAAAAGCAATTAACCATGAAAATTTTGTTTTTGAGACACCCTATATATTAACTAATACTGTTAATAAACTGAGTGCATCATTTTTTTTTAATTTAAGTTTCTTTTTGTATCTTTTACAGAAGCAACACTCTGTATGTACACATGTTGTTAAAAAGTTGTACTACTAAATATAAAATCTCTTTTTTTAAATATAGAGATTTTTACAAATTTACCTATGTTAATATTCCCACAATTTTCTAACTTAGGAACAAATTTGAGATTTTCAGAGAAACAGGGCAAAGCATTGAAAAAAGTAATAAACTCCTATGAAAGGAAGCTACCTTTAAAATTCTTTAGCCAAGAAAAATATTGAAAAACGACGATTGAGCCAACTCATAAAATCTTTGCTATTCAGGGCCTGACTTGCTTTGATAATCAAAGTTGGGATTTTTTAAATTCTAATTCTATGGCACCTTTTTTACTTTTATCCAAATAACCCAGCGAAAATTTTTATTTCTTTTAGGTTTTTTTACCTAATTAAAGATACTTAGTTATAAAAAGGTAATACATCTTTTCTTTTTACCTATTTTTATACCATATTTTTTCTGGTTTACTTAATTTTGAGCAGGTACCAAAAAAAAAAACTTTTTAAGTTAAACGGTGGAATCAAACAAGGGGACCAAAATAAAATACCGCTACTCGTTTTTAAAAAAAAAAACTCTTTATGATGCCGCGCCACTTTGTTTACTACCAGCGCAAAAACGTCGGCCTTTTATAGACATACACGACTAATTTTGCAATTCGCAGCTATTGGCTGAACCTTGGCATAAGCCGTTTTTTAATTGATTTGTGGCTTACTAAATATTTTTAATAAGCTTATTAAGTCCACGTTGACTCCAAAATTTTATTACGCTGGTTGTCAGTTGGAGAGTAGACAAAGCGTCGAGGTATGATAAAGGCTTTTTTGTAAAAAAACTGGTTTGTTTAAGTTTTTATAATTTCTCTTATTTGATGTCAACGACAATAATAAGCGACACTTTGTATTCGATTTCAAAGTACTGAGAGCACCTACAGGGTGATAAATAGCAACCACCTATATTATCAGTAAAAATTGTTTACGACATTTGCGGTTTTCAGAATTAATGATTAAAACCTGATTACCGGATTTGATTTTAATTCCAAACTCACTTTGGTTATGTTACAAATCTGTTTACCACTGATTGTTTAAATATTTACGACCTTTAAATTTCATTTGCCATCTACGTCGAACAAAGATTGTTAAGTGGGATTTATTGGAAACAAATTTGTTTAGTTTCAAAAAGTATACCGGGTGCTTACGAGATTACTATTCAAGCTGGTAATTTTCTTGAGAAGGGTTACACGATTGTAAAATTTTGGTCGAAAATATGGTGGCGTGGGATCCAGATTTCTAATGTTTGCTATTTTTGGTATTTTAAATAAAACACCCTATATATTTTTCTACAAATCAATTTTACAGTCAACTCTAAAATAATACATGTACCACATGCTATACTTATCTTTATTAGTTTTCGAGAAAATGTCGTTAAAAAATGTTATGATAACCGCCATTTTTCTTGATTTGTTAAAAAACAAATGACGATAGAAAAAGGCTAATATGATTTTTTACTTTTTTACATATTTAGTGAATCTTATGTATATCCTATTACCGTAAAAATACTATTCTGGTTTTACAAAAAGTGCCACAGGAATTGACTTTCGGCAGTAAATATCTTTAATAATTCAAAAGAAAACTACCACCTTAAGCCTTGAATTTAGGCTTATTATTTTTAAGGTAAAACACATTAAGAGTATCCTTTCTTCCCTTAACACCAAGAAATCGTCTGGGCTGGATGGCATACCAGCAATCGTTTTAAAAAATGTGCTCTAGAACTTGCACCAATCTTAACTCGGCTCTTTCGAATTTCTTACAACACAGGTATCTTTCCGGAAAGCTGGAAAGCTGCACGTGTTCAACCTATTCCCAAGAAAGGATCTAAATTTCTTCCATCTAACTATAGACCAATTTCAATTCTCTCAGTTCTTTGCAAAGTAATGGAAAAACTAATTAATTCACAAATTCTTAAGTACTTAGAAAAACACAAAATTTTGCATGACAGGCAGTATGGATTTCGCCACAAAAGATCTACAGCAGATCTTCTTTCCTTCGTATCACACTGCTGGAATAAGTCTCTTGAGTTTCTAGGTGAGTCCCAGATCGTTGCTCTTGATATATCCAAAGCTTTTGACCAGGTCTGGCATGCCGCACTTCTTAATAAACTTCCCTCTTATGGTCTTTCAACTAAACTCTGTACTTGGCTCTCTAGTTATCTATCTGATCGTCGTATATCAGTTATTGTGGACGGCCATTCTTCAAGCTTTCACCAAGTAAATGCTGGAGTCCCTCAGGGCTCAGTTCTGGCACCAACTTTGTTTCTTCTTCACATCAACGACCTTCTCTCGTCCACAACTAATTCCATTCATAGTTTCGCCAACGATAGTACCCTTCACTCTAGTTTTCAGGTTCCTAAGCCCATTACTAAACCTGACTTGGAAAACAAACGCAGAGCGATGCAGATATCTCTTTCGCAGGATCTTAATTTAATATTGGATTGGGGCGCTAAAAATCTCGTCCATTTTAATGCATCCAAAACACAATCATGTTCCTTGTCGCGAAAAGAGTCATCAAATACTCATCCTCTACTTATGAGCGGCCAAGTTTTACAGAGCAAAGACACCTTTAATCTTGTGGGAGTCACTTTTGAAAGTAACCTTAACTGGCATAAACACATTGTATCTATAGCCACGGCAGCTTCAAAAAGCTTGGATTTCTCTTTCGAGCCAAAAAGTATTTTTCCCCTTCTACTTTATACACTTTATATATGTCCCTAATCCGACCTCCCTTGGAATATTGTTCTCATATCTGGGGCATGGCGTCCCTCACAACCCTAAGCATTCTTGATTCTATTCAAAGAAGAGCTATTCGTCTCATTAATGATCCTTCACTTACAGAAAGGCTTCCCACTCTTGCACATCGTCGGGCTGTGGGGGATTTATCGCTTTTTTATAGGTACTTCCATGGCTTCTGCTCTGAAGAATTGTCCAGTATAGTTCCTCCACTTACGGTTCCCAACAGAGAAACTCGTGGTTCCACGCGTATGCATCCCTATACGGTCCAACTGGACAGGCCTCGAACTTCCCACTTTGTTCGTTCTTTTATCCCTAGAGTTTCTAGGTTGTGGAACCTGCTGCCCGCGGAGGTCCTTCCTTCCCCCAAATCTTCAAGTATTTAAGTCCCGTGTCAACTAACTCCCTCTTACCTCGCTTAAGACACCCACGGTACGTTAGTATTTAGGCTTTTAGCCTTCGTGGTTTGTCCAGAGATAAAAAACAAAATGCTTAAGCTTAAGTAAACAGGTATTTTTTTCTTTCTTTCGGATCTTTCATCTAGGTCTAACTAATCTTTCCATAACTTTGATGGTTTTTGCTTGGTCCGTCCGGAACAGGTCTGACCCCGGGGTACCGGGTGCACTGGTCGCCGGTCACCCATCCAGCTATGGCCGCGCTTCACGTTGTTTAACTCCGGTGATCGACGTAGCAGATTTCACCGGTGCAGCAACGAGCGCGGCTAAGCAAACAGGTTAAAAAACACACATTCAAAAATTAGACTTTGAGGAGTTGTAACTAGAAAATTAATGACATTTGGAAAAAAATATATGGCGCTATACGAAAAATCACAGCCTTAAATTTCTTAATCGATTTTAAATTACCCTGTTTACCTATTTCTAGTATCCAGATTTACTGCACAAAGAATTGATTTTCCAGGAAGAAGATGCATCAATTTTCCGGTTAATAGCTTGGTCGTAGGGGGCCAACCAAATGGCCTTGCTGGTCTCCAAACCTAAGACTCTTAGATTTTTCTCCAGTTGACAAAAATAAAAAAATTTTAAGCCCTAACTAACTTTATTAAATAATTTGCGAGTTATAATTCCAAAAGTTTAAAGAAAAATATTTTGAAAACTAAGGGAGTTTGATACCCTAAAAGGTATAAGTTTATCTCATTTCCTATTTAAACTTTTTATGTGTCCGATGGTGGAAGAAATGGATAACCCTAAACAAGTAAATTTTAATACAAAAATGTGTTCTCCCTAAAAATTAAAATTGACGTGTTTTAAGATTTTTTTATAAATAGACAAATATTAAAATTATACGGGCTGCAAAAACACAAAAAAACGTTTAACATTGTGATTCTAAAGGTACCGCTTTTTTAGGTATATGTAGCCCCTGAAGAGCAAACTAACTAACCAGAACAAAAAACGTTGATCAAGTAAACCCCTGCCCCAAGAGTCATCTAAAAGTCAGTTAGGTTCTGTCAAATCGTTGTAAGAATTATAAAAAATAAATATTCTGGAGCCTTGTTGTAAATAATATTAAGACAAGTGAATAACCTAGTGGATACGAGTACTTTGGCTAATTTTTTAAAATTACGAAGTCTTTAAATAAATGGACAACCTCGGATCATGATTAAGATGCCCACACAGATTTCATCCTCGTTAGGGATGGTTACATCCGCTACAAATCGTTGACACCTTGATGATGCCCTGGGCTCTCCAAATATAACCGTTGTCAAGCAAGGTTAATATTTAGAGATCCCGAAACCTCGTCTAAACTTACTCGGTACTGTGGCTGGTTGTTTTAAAGTTGCAAGGTGAGATGCCGTTGAAAAATGCAAATTGATATAATTGATAAAAAAATGTTGAAGTTGGCATAAAACAATATTTATTGAACTGTGAATATGTCCTTGTTTAATTAAATGCTCGTCGTATATTTTGGTGAAGTTACCGCGTTTGACATATAAGCTTTGTTTGTTAACAAGATTTTTATAGAACGGTGTTGTGTAGTGCAGGTTTAAAAAGTGTAATAATGTGTAAATGACGTTGCTTTAAAGGTGGTAGACAATATAATGTTTTCAATAATATTACGTTCTTGAACTTCCATTGTCTTTATTTTTAACTGATACACAACGTTTCGGATGGTATCTATCTCGAACCGTTTATGTTTATAAGAGGCAACCTAAACTACTCTTAAGAAACTACGATTTATAAACTATGCGTTGTTCACCGAGGCTTGTCCGATTTTTTAAAGTTCAGCAACAGCTACCAGATATTTGGTATGTCGATACTAAGCTTCCTAAATATATTTTTGTTGTTTAACATCACAGCAGTTTCTTAATTTTTTTACAGTAATATTTTTTTATAAAAAATTTGGCCCCCGACCACAGTAAATGTTGATGTTTTGACCATGTATGTTCGGCCACTCCCGGTCTTGACGTTTCAGTTTATTAGGTATACCTTTTGTGATTTTATATTCTAATTTCTAGTGGTCGTTTTGTTTC
This sequence comes from Listronotus bonariensis, assembly GCA_014170235.1. Classification (NCBI taxonomy): domain Eukaryota; kingdom Metazoa; phylum Arthropoda; class Insecta; order Coleoptera; family Curculionidae; genus Listronotus; species Listronotus bonariensis. The sequence goes on along the minus strand of JACEGR010002247.1, from coordinate 93,322 downwards.
TGTGTGTTCATCTTGTTTAGTTCAATTCGAGTGATTCGAGTTTTGGTAAAGGTATTGTCCAATATGAGTCGGTTTTCTGTATACCGAGGTTTTTTTGCCCATTATGTCTTTTAACTAAAACGTTCAGGGAAGCTAGAGCCAAGTTTTGTTCTTTTTTATTCTGAAGTTAATACTAGAAAAACACTTTAAATAACAACTGTATATACCAGATTTCATGTTAATGTGGTGAAGTATACGTTGCGGAAATAATAAGATCATTAAAAATTGGAATAAAAGAAAACAAAAAACATACGGAACAAGAAAATGTCAAGATTGGGATTGACTGATGCATCATCAAAACATTACAACATTACCACATACAGTAGTCCGATGCCAAAATTATTTACAAAGAAGATCACTGAAAAAATAGAAATCCAAAGAAGCTGCTGTGATTTGAAACAGAAATGTATTTACCAAGCATAGTATCGACATACCAAATATCTGGCAGCCGTTGCTGAACGGTGAAAAATCGGTCAAGCTTCGGTGAACAACGCATAGTATATAAGTCCTAGTTTATTAAAAGCAGTTTAAGTTATTACTTGAAAACGGTTGGAGATGGATACCATCCGAAACGTAGTTAAAAATAAAGGCAATGGAAGTCCACGAAAGTAGTATTATTTTTGAGGTTTAAATAGGGTAAAATACCAAACGCGTAACTGACTTTTGTCACAAATGTAAAAAATAAGAAAAATGGTGTTTATAGTTACATTTGTGAACAAATAATTTTAATTTCCCCATATTACTGTTCCTTGTTCTCTACTAAGGGGTCTTTTAATAAGAAGTTGTATTAAATTCTAATAAATTTTGATTTTAAATATATACAGGGTGCGCGTGCTTTTAAAGGCAATAATAAATCTATAAGACGTTATCATTTTTGACAAAAATAAATCTTTAATATTTCAAAAATACAATTATCTTGGCTGTCACGAAAAAGTTAGTCATATTACTGCCCATTTACATATAGACCAGCAGGTTCTGTAAAACAAAGTGATTTACCTATTATGCGTTAATTTTGAGACTAGCCCTTTGTATACTTTGTCTCTTTACGTATTTCAAATCATGCTACCTTGGCGTCTCCCAAAACTTTTACCATTATTCACTTTATCGAAGAGCTTTTTTACCTTATTAGTGAAAACAATGATGTATAGGTATATTAGCCAATTATAGTTGCAAACAGACTAACCCATAGTGTCACTTTTACACATTCTTTTATAGTCAAATTTCAGAGGACCCGAACTTTCCACATTTCTTATGTTTCTTCATCCCAAGAGTGTCCTGACTGTGTAAGCTACTTTGTACAAATATTTTTATTTTTTCCCAAGCCCTGAGGCCCAGTGCTAGTTTTACCAATGTCTTTTACCTTTTACTATATGTTAACACTTAGGCTTAAGCCTCCATCGACGGTCCAGGGAAAAAAACATTTATGAACAAAGTAAAATCTTTAACGTTTATTTACATATGGCTACAGAACATATATTTTTTTAATATTGAGTTAGGTATAACAAAGAGTTAATGATATAAATAGATACTTATCTAATAATAATTACAGTAATTATGTAGAAACCGGCAGAAACTCTGATTTTGACCACATTTGGTATCCGTAGCTTTAAATCACGAATTGTGTACAAAAAATGGGGAATATAGTGAAAATAAGGTTAGTTCAAGTACCAACTTTGATGATGGATATCTCGGTAACGAAAAGTTTCCGACTAAAAATTTTTCTACATAATTACCATAATTACTTTTTATAATATTGAACCACCTATATTGTGGAATTTAAACTAAAAAATATTAATATAGGACAATAAAAAAGAAAACTGCAATTTATTTATAGGTGTAGTACAAAAAAATTAAACCAATACGTTTGTCTTATATTAGTACCTATACTTAACATTTTATTATTAACTTGGTAACCAGGGAAAGAAACTTATAAGCCAACATTCATACACCATTCATATGGGAAAATAAAAACTCAAAATAAAAAATTACGGTAATCGTAAATTTGATTGGATCGAAAATAATTTTTCACATTCAAAGAAAAAAACCGGCATCTTTTACTTAAAAAACACTTAAGAAAACAAATTGGTATAAGAACCAAAACAAAACAAATTAACCATCAATAACCTAACAACCAAGTTTCATTTTTTCATTCATTTGGTGTATTGTGCCAATTAACCTCACTTCGGATCGCAACGTTGCCAAGTCGAGGATTTCATTGCGGTCTGTAGCCTCCTCAATTTTCGAGTGAATAAACGTGGAGTGGCCACAACTAAGCTACCATTTTGGAATATTTTTTATTACTTTCAACCGATTGGGGGAGTCAGACGCTGCATCATAAAACTAAAAACTGTACTAAATATAGTAACACTTAGAGATTAAAAATATATGGATTAGAAACCAAGAAATCTTTATTTAAAATCTATCACTCTCATTGAAAGACCCTTTACCAAACAGAGCCATATTGTCATTTAGGTCCTGTCTACTTCAGCCGAAATTTCTTTCTTGAGCCTTTCTTTTGAATTTACTCGCCACCTTTCGTTCGATCACCGGCAGCAGCCTGACTGATTTTAATGTAGACTCTATTTTGATGGATTATTCCGGGATCACGAAAATAATAAGACCGCTCGTTCAGGATTTATTTTGACTCCCATTCGTTATTACGCTGCTCCGAATTGTTTATACAGAAGAATGATTTATTGGGGGCACAGATTGTGTGAGCGAATGATAACGTTTAAACTTATTTATATGCCGAAATTGTGTTTAAAGTATTGGATTTTAAAAATAAGCTAAATGATCGATTGCTTTTAAAACTTTATTCGGAAGTTTTAAATAAGCAATCTGGAAGGCTAGGACGATGCTTGTAAGTTCTATTTTGGGGTAAATATTCCGTTTTAAATTGCAATTTAATTATAAAATAATAAATTAAAAGTGTAAAAAAAAACAGTTTAAAAAAAATAAAACCGACTACAAAAAAATTGTTTAAAAAAACAAAGTATTAAAGTAAAAACGCTTTTGTGTATTTAGATATTATTATTCAGTAGATTAGCACATATGTATGTTATTACCTGATTTCTTTTAATATTATTATTTTTTATTTTTTAGTGACTTTTACAAATAAAGTCGGTTATTTTTTTTAACTTTTAATTTTTGCTTTTTAATTTATAATTAACAATAATAAATCGGTAAACATACACTAAAAAACACAGACTTCAGGTAAAAGCACAAGCACGTGCATTTTGATTAAATTAGAGCAAATAAAAAAAAGATTTATTTAACCAGAACTAACCATGTACCAGTTTTGCCAAACCGTCTAAAGTGCTTTTAACCAATTAAATTATACGTGCTTGTGATTTTTAATATAGTCTAATAAACACTACTAGTACCTCTATAAGTTCGGTGAAAAGGTTAATTTTGTCAAAGGTTGTCGATTCTAAACGCGCCCCTTTATTATCGAGCATATTTTTTACCTAGAGGCAGCTTGGCCGCACGAACAAATTACTGCAAAGAGAAAAAATAGGTCTAGTACCTTCTGCCGCAAAAGTACACTCTTTCAAATAAAACATACACAAAAAAAACATATCGGCGAATTAAGAGCGTTTTTGAAGTCGGTTAAAAAAAAACAAAGCGGGCTACATCTATTATTCATCTCATTCAACGCATTATCGCTGCGGTGAATTTCTTACAGTCTAGCCATATTACGATTGGGCATTTGCACTGAGGACTCCAAAAACCACGGTCCATCAAAAATGCAGACGGATAAAAGCAGGGTGTTAGTAAATTGGTTCCCAATTAGAGTAGTGGTCATAAAGTGATTTATTCAGCTCATAATTGTCATATAGGTTGTAGGTATATTGGTTTCTGGTAATAAATGGCTAGACGGACGGCTCGGGCGCCCAATGGCTCAGGCTGATACCGATTACTTGGGGTCTTGGGGTATGTTTGATTTACTTATAAGCAATTTTTCATTATTGTCATAATTTGTGTGTTGCATATCACGGAAAAAATTGTGTGAGCAATCTATAGTAAAAAATTGTAGCACAACAATTGTAGTTTTTTTATCAGTTTTGGTTTAAAAACGTATTATCTATGAAGCTAGTGGATCCTTCAGTATTTTAGAAAGCTTTGTGTAGCAGTGTGTGATATATCAAAGAAGAAAAGGTTGCCTATTACAGCACAGCACATATATTATAGTAAAGGATACTGACCGTTTGTTACTGTAAACACAATTTGAACAATACTGTTAAATAAACATTGTCTCAATTATCACTAACATATCGTGGGCATTGATAATTATTAAAACAGTTTGAATATTTAAGATAAATACTGGTTTTACGGACCTAAGTTTTGTCGACAGAGGGCGTGATGGACAATAAGCTAATAAGTTTATTCGATATTTCTACTGCTTAAGAGACCGGCCTGCGATTTGTTATTTTAATTAGCTCAAAAAGAAAAACTGTTTGCTAGTGTGAAAATCTGCATCTACAAATAATTTTAGAATTTCGTGCAATTGTTAAACTTCCTTCCACAGTTTTTATTTTCGTACATTTAAATTAACAGTTATGTTGCATTTTCGCCATGAATCCCGAAATAAAGGCACTTTTTTTAATTATTCATTCAAGAGATACGCTGCATTTTTATAAACACAATTTTCAGTAGGGTAAAGTGCCCTAATATCGGATACTTTTTTATTTAACCCAATAATAATCTGAATTTTTAATGAAACAGTGATATTTTTATAATAATTCAATATATGGGCTTTATATAACCATATATTAAACATAACTAAATTGCATTTTATGTTTAAAAATTAAAATAAAATTTAAAAAAATTGACAATTTTTGTTGACAACAAAAAATATTCCTAATACCGGATAGGATATCTGATATAAGGATAATACTATAAAATGAGCCATCAAGCCAGAAACAGAACAAAATGATTAAAATTTGGTTGTCAATAAGGCCTCGGATACCTAAAGGTGGTGGTATTCTAAATAAAGCTAATTAAGAAATCTTTTTTCCTAATATCGGATATCCCATGTAACCATTCGATATTAGGCAAGTTGTCTTCTGGTTAAGGTTTAGTTTATAAGACAAAGAAAAGTTATTAATACTTTTTCTTGCATGCACTAAATTAAAGTAAGTATATTGTAAACTTATTTAGGCTACAGAGTCAAATTTAATAATTTACCTTAATGCCTAAAATCTTCCTTACACCGATTAGCACGTTTAAAGACTTGAAGTATCACAGTTTAAAACAGTGACTAACCAGCCCTCTATGTTTTATTATTAGCATTAAAATATTATTCCGTGGCTTGAATTAGGTACCATATTAAACTGCAGAAAGGTTTTTCATTATCAGATTACAGATTTCTGGGAATCATCACTATCCGATATTAGGCCACTATCCGATATTATGGCACATTACTCTACAAGGTAAAAATTGTGTTTTTATATAATATCACTCTGTCTATTGACACAATTCGGTACAAAATAACCCGTTTTATATTAAATATTTAAATTTTTAATACAGAAAGCTTTGGAATGACGAAAAACAAGACACAATATCCCAATTACCATTTTTATAAGCTCTTTATCCTAGGAAGCGCAACCTGTTCAATTCTGCTTGCCATACGGCAGCATAATTCATTGTTTGAATTTTCACAGACCATTATTTCTCCCTACGGGGCTGAAATTTGCGAACTATGTCTGCATATATCAATAACTAAAAGTCTACTTTGCTTTCAACTTTACCACGGGTGCTAGTCAGGTCCATTGCACTTTAAGTTTTAAACGATTTCGTTTAAATTCAGTTGAAGATCTTTAACATTTTTAGTGTGTTGAGTTTTTGTGTAGGTGTTGCATACTATACAGGATGATTAAACTTAAGTCGGCACTATTGCTAACTTCTTTATTATTGGGGTTCTAAAGACGATTAAATTAGTAAATAATAGTAAACTGACATTTTAAAATGAAACACCCAGAGCCTTATCAATATATCAGAGACAACTATAGTTTACAATTGTCTTTGAATTTATATATATTTAAAAGGGCTTTAAGAAAACCACATTTAATATGTCTATCTCTTATATTTTTAAATTAAATCTTAAAATTATAATAATTTTTCATTATATCTTTAGCTCTAAGTTATAAGCACTAAGTTTACTGACGAAGATAAAATAGAAATTATATCTACTATTATTTAGATTTAAATGGGCATATTTCCAAAACTATCAGAGATAGACCTATCAAATGTGGTATATTCTTAAAGGTCTTAAAGGTAATATCTATTTAACGGTAATGCAATATACAGGGTATTATATTTTTAAAATGCCAGTTTACTATTAAATTCCTAAGGATGACTATATTTCCAAAACTTTTAATAATTGGATATAACACATGAAGACTTTTTTAAAGCTCTTTGATGAATCTTTCGGATAATGATATAGTATACGAAGTGTTCTATTAAAAAAAAGTATATTTTTTACAATAAATCGAAAACTTAATGTTCAATAGTTTTTTTGTTGGCAGTACGTTAATCAGCGGAAAAAATACTTCAACTTTACTAATTTAACCAACTTCGTATCTCCAATAATAAAGAAGTTAGCAATAGTGTGGACTTAAGTTTGACCACCCTGTATTTTTTCTACGACCGAATAAATTTTATAATTTTAATTTGTGAATCATCCAAGTATATTGTTTTTATAAATGTTTATAAAATTTTATTACATTTTCCTCATACTAAAAAATTTTAAAGTTGGAGGCGCGTAAACTAAAAAAGTAATGGCAAACTTATGGTAGCTTGATCTTTGGTTTAGTTAAAATCTACTTTGCTTTTAACTTTACCACGGGTGCTATTTAGCACTTTTTTTACTTTACTTTTACTTTTACTATTTTGCACTTTAATTTGTAAAAGATTTTATTTAAAATCAGTTGAAGATCTTTAACATTTTTAGTGTGTTGAGTTTTTGTGTAGGTGTTGCATACTATATTTTTTCTACGATCGTTTACATGTTGTAATTTTAATTTCTAGGTGATTCGGACTCGTAACTATTATTAATTTATGATAATGTTTAATACATTTATTTGTATACCATCGTTTATTTTCAATTAGTTTTTAATTTAGTGTAAGTAATGTAAAAACTTGTGGATTACTTAACCTTTTGGTTTAGCTTATGTCGCGTTTCCTCATATATTGCATCAATTTATATTCACTTTAATAAATTCCAGTAAGCGTTTAAACAAAGCACTAATTTTCAAGTGTAAAAAAAGGGTGGAACTGTTGAAATTTTTTTTACTATATACAGGTTTATCGCCAAGGTATTCAAGCTACTTTGAAAATGAAGTCTATGACTTAAACAAAATAGATTTATTCACTTTTTCTGAATTCCTTACGGTTCTTGAGTTATCAGGATTTGAAATTGGAAAGACATAAATTTTAGAGTTATTAAATAACATTATTGCCGAATAGTTTGCATAGATAATTTGTTAATTAACACCATGAGTTGTAATAATAATTGTTTGTTTGTAAATTGTTATCATTGACAGCTGTTGGGTATTTTATTTTTGCATAACTTGTGTTAAAATCATGTCTGTATTTAATTTTCCTGATTTCAACACAAGGTATGCGAAAAATAAAATAACCAATAGATGTCAATAATAACAATTTATGAACAAAAAATTATTATTACAACTAAAGGTGCTTAATATAAAAGTAACTTGCAAACTAGTCGCGACAAATTTTATTACTCTAGAATTTATGTCTTGGCAACTTCAACATCTCCTTTTATTAAATGTAGCAGTCGAAGACGGGAGCACCAAGTATGGAACCTTTTTTTCCTAGATCTTCTCCTAGCTTACGCTGTGTTTGAATATAAATCTTGTAATCGTTTGTTTTGACATCTAAACACTCTTTACCCTGTAGATTTGTTTAATGATGTATGTTTGACCTAATAATTTTTTAACTTGCAGGTTAAGACAAAAAAGTCACACATATTGTATTATTTTTTGTTTATACTTATGATTTGTTTTATTTTTATTCCCAATGATTAACTGACCTAATTAGGTGTATGCGATTTTATACTAGGTGTTTACAACACTATAGTTGTTAAAGGTAGCAAATTGTTTTCTATAATCACCATTGACAGGTAATGTTAATCCTTTTGAGTATATTATTCCACGTCAACTTTTTCTTTTTATACATGATTAGTTAAAAAAAAACTTCAGGAATAGACCATCAGACATACGGAAAAAGTTTTTTACAGCGTCAATATTTTTTAAATTGGTACTTCAACAATTCGGCCTGAACGTTTACTATCCTTCAATTCAAATATTTTTCTTTAAAGTTCCTGAAGCCACTCACCGTGATTGGTCAATCATCCATTTAATTTTTTTTTAAAGTTGCTATTCGGGCTGGTACTTCTCTGCATTTAGATTTTAATAACAAGCAAAAAAATAACGTCTTCTCAGAATATGGTTAAAGTGCACGAAAATAGAATGTAACTGTTTTAAACAAGAAACTTTTGACATCCAAACGTGATTTATTCTTGCTCTTACTAATAAACACAATATTCTGTCACGACTTCAACTTTCTAACAATGATTTTAATGATATGGATAATATATTAGTTCTTCTTGACCTTTTTTTTCCTTTTACCCTCTGCTTTAATTTTACCTTTTTTTTTCTTTCAGATATTTTAAAATGTATACAGAAAAATGAGTTCTACAGTCCTTATTTAATATTACCAAAAAAATTTACAGAAAATATATAATTTTTGGAAATAATAAAATGTTTTCATTATTGAACGTTATATGATTCACATTTTTATTTGTAAAACTAAAGTTATTTTGATTTATAAGTAAGTTTACTTATGATGGCGGCCAAATTTAGGGGCGGCCAAACTATTATCGACCAATGTAGAAAAGAAACCTGGAGTAAATAAATCTGCCCAATTGCCCTGACCGTGCATAGTAAGCCTGACCGGTGCATATCAGGCCCAACAACATTATTAACGCCGCAATCGTGAAACACTAGCGCATTTGGTCGGCGAAAGATAAAATTATTATTTCTTAAATAACTTTGTTTAACCTATTGGTTTTAAAAAAGGCCAAATATCAGGCTTAATTCCCGACTAATTAAGAGGTTTGTGGGATATTTCTAACCAGGATATTCTGGAATTTATAAAAAATATTTAAGATAGGCAGACTGAATAACACAAACGTGATTTTACTTTAAAAGAAAAAGTTATTGATATTTTTAAAAAAATTGTAAGACGCATCAAAAGCCATTTTTTGGTATACAAGAAAAAAATACCATTGTCCTCCATGAGGGTTTAAAGTATAAAAAAATGGTACGCCACAGCACTTTTCTACAATAAAAATATTTTTGTAAGACTCTCGTTTAGTTTGGAGCAATTTTGATCTCTGGGCATTTTTATTTGATGTACGGTTTTTGCTAGACACCTAACGAGTGTGACTCTTTTTTTAATCTTTGGACAAACCACGGAGACTAAAAGCCTAAATACTAACGTACCGTGGGTGTCTTAACTCGTTAGCAAATTACAAATTTTGTAAAAATTTCAATTTCTTTGTAAAAGAGACATCTAAAAGTTTCTCATAAAAAATTAACTACTGAAAAAATTTATACTGGTTGTGAATATTAAAGAATTGATTATTTTTCCCAGTTTGGGACTTATTAGTAGTATTTTATTAAATTAACAAAGAAATTCAAGAATTTACCTTTAAAAGATTTTCTCTAGGGAGTAATCAAAACAAAAAATTAAACGTATTAACAGTAATGGTGTGATTTAAATGGTTGCAAAAGTCTATTTGACAGTATCGCGAATAAACTACAAATAACCATTTTTTTTATTTTAAAGAAAAACAGACGGTATTTTTCGTATAAAAACAAAAAAACTAACTTTGTATAGATCTTGTTTTGAGGCCACTTGACAGAAATTATTTTAATGCCAGAAAGTAGCTCTAGGTGACAACCTTTTACCCAAATTTTACCCGATCTCGATATCTTCCCTAGGGGAAGGACTTTTAATATTCTCACTGTATATTATAGGCCTATCGGCTGATTTTTACTACGGACTTTATTTTATTTATTATGCATTTACTATACTATAAAAAACATTTTTTTTTATTTAACCTAGAAATCATAACAATTAAAAAATACCAGACAACTTTGATAACTTTTTTTATGCAGTACAAAAAATGGTTTAAAAAAAATCGAATTTATTGGTTAATTGACTTTTCAAAAGAATATCTTTTTAGTCAATTTTGAACCACTTTGTACTACAATATATAAAGATTTTTATGAACAGAGATACCAAATTTTTATTAATAAATAAGTTTTTTGAAATATGAAAAATGTTAATAGGTATACTGGAAGGTAAAAAGTAAAAGTGCCAAATTTTTTTTTTGCTAGTAGGTACTCGTAAGGCGGCAGGATTTTAATTTGCACGTGGGCGGTCGATGGCCTAGGATTGTCCTGCCATCCGAAACGTCTTGTATCAGTCAAAAATAAAGACAATGGAAGTCCAAAAAAGTAGTATTATTAAGGATAATTCTTAACCTAAACGGATAAACTTGGAAAAATTATTGCCGAGGACAAACAGTGACTAATAATAAGAAAAAAGATAGAATATTCTTAGTTATGAAATACCTAATTAATTGAAGTAAAAATAAATTCCGCCTATTGTAAAGACAAATAATAAATAGTAAACTATTCTTGGTTTTAAAAAATAATTTAGTTTAGTTTCTACACAGCTTCGTAAAATAATTTGACTAATTTTTTAGTTCTTTATAAAAAATTAGCCAATACACAAGTCATGATGGTAACGCGTGGTATTTTTAATAGTACCCTGTATTGTTAGTTGTGATATATTTTTACGCAAGTAAAATTTTAATTAGGGCTAATAGTGAATATACCATATTATTTCTAAACCTAATAATAGATTTGTGCTTTATGTTTTATCATTTATGATTAGATGTTTGTCCCCAGAATACAACTTTTTTCTTTAATTTTAAAGAATTAGTTATCTCCTCAATTAAACATATTTAATTAACTATTTTTTTTATTTTCGGCCATTGTTTGTCCCTAGCAATATTTTTGAGGATTATGCGTATAGATTAAGAATTACTCTGTATTTAGGTTTATAGTAAGTTGTATTAAAGAAAACACCCTTTTACTGTATGTGTGTGAGTTGATAATTTACAAGTGGTAAATAGTATTTTCAAAAAATAAAAAAAATAGAAAAGTTTGACCAATGATATAATAAAATATGCTTTTTTATTGTTATATATCTCTAATATTCCGCCACTTGTAATCATCGTATAAAGCCGGCTACAGACGACATGCCAAGGCCTGGCAAATGTCCGTTCGTTCAAACGTTCCCGCATCGTGTGATTGCAATACATATGGCAAAGCAAAGCCAACGTTGAGATGCGGAAACGTTTGAACGACATTGACATTGGCTAAGCCTTTGCATGTCGTTTGTAGTTGCCTTTAAGAGAATGATAGTGACAACAAAACGAAATTAAATCTATAATTTATGCAATGTATCCATGACACTTTATTGAACTAATAAATAAATCATTTATATACAGGGTGTCCGGTAAGTAAATGTCTACAATTTAGGAACGTGTAGAAGACGTCAAAATAACACTGGTTTTTCATATAAAAAAGTTTCTAAATTGCCCCATAACGGAAATATGAGGCTTAGAAAGTGGGTCTTTAAAATTGCTTTTCAATCCGTAACTTTTAAGTGGATCTGTATATTTTAATCAAATTTTAGTATGTCGTATAAGCAACAAAGATACACAAATTCTTGCTATAAACTGTATTTGGCGGCATCTAGAAAGACAGAAACGGACTTGCTACTACACTCGTGGGGCCAAAATTTTGATACATGTCACTTTTGTGCTCTTAAACCTAATTTTTATTTTTGAAAAAATTAACCGTTTTCGAGAAAAATCACATTTTTATAGAAAATTCGAAATATTTGTTAATACTGATACCTACAATACAATTATACCGAAAATAGTAGGTATTGATATTATTGTAAAGAGGATTTCTGTATTAACAGTCCTTACAGGGTTGCTACAAACACGTTACTTTTCTCAAAAACGTTTAATTTTTTAAAAATAAATGAATCGTACCTTTTTTTATAAAAGGTCCAGTCCATCTAAAATTAGGTTCTAAAGCAAAAAGTGATACGTGTCAAAATTTTGGCCCCACGAGTGTAGTAGCAAGTCCGTTCCTGTTTTCCTAGATGCCGTCAAATACGGTTTATAGCAAGAATTTGTAAGTCTTTATTGCTTAAACGATATACTGAATTTTGATTGAAATATACAGGTCCACTTAAGAGTTACGCATTGAAAAATAATTTCGGGGACCCCCTTTCTAAGCCCCATATTTCTGTTATGGGGCAACTTAGGAACTTTTTATATGAAAGACTAGTATTATTTTGACGTCTGCTACACTCCTCAAATTTACTTATATACTTATCAGACACCCTGTATATATCAACAAATAATATACAAGTCGTGCCACAAAGGTTTATAGGCAATTTTTGCCAATGCGTGGAAAAGAGACGGTCTAAGGCGACACCGATGCGTCATTCTGTCAGAAAAATGATTTTATGCGAACGTTGTTTGTCTATTTTCTATCTGCTAGTGTAAAACTCACTAAAATTTGGTAAAAGGCATCGAGCTGGCCGACGTGTAGCTTTATAGTGATTGATAAATCTAATTTTTAAAACTTTATATTTTCATTAGTGTGTTAAAAATAAATTTAGTATTAGGTTTTTATCATTGCATTCATTTATAGAATAAGCCTAGAGGTTACATAATGTATATTTATTTATGTGCCTACATATTTTATTATAAACTTTTTGGAGTTTAATTTTTTGACGTAATTTTAGAGAAACTTAGTTGCACTAAGAGAGAGAAGTTGCAACCAAACAGCTTAATTTGGTAACTACAGTTTACACAAGTGTAGTTTATTATTTGTGATAAAGCTGACACTCTAAAATTACCAAAATTGCTTCTAAATTATATAGATTAATACAAGCTGCAACTCTAACTACTAACTAAACAGTTATTTAGCTGCAGATTCTTAACCTCAGAGGCGCACATTATAAAAAATAAAAATTAAATAATCGGTAACAAATTTTTATGGTAGGGTCCAGCGCGTTTAGTAAAGGGGCCATCGACGTCATTATTTTCTGCGCAAAATCTCCTCTTATTCCCTCATCCCGTATTTTAAATGTTATTTATTTTTTGAAATCAAATCTTTAAAATGCCTACTTCCTAGGTAAAGATACGAAGCCCTCGAAACCGCGATGAAAAGAGAGTTACAGAAGATTTCGCGTAGATAATGATGACGTCGGTGGCCTCTTTACTAAACGCGCGACTTTAATACTTAGTGTTCTCTGGCCCCTCTTTTATTCTTATTTTGCATTATATTTTATAGGAAAATGTGTAGCAAAAATAATAATCTATGAAAAAAACCGTTTTTTATCATTGGACAATCCACAAAGCTAAAAGCTTTTGTACATACCATGGGCTTTTTAAGTAAGGTATGAGTGCGTGTAGCTAGTTTTACAATCTACAAACTTTAATGATAACAAAAACAGAACTAACAAATTGAGAAGTTCGGTGCCTGTCCAGTTGGGCCGTATAGAGATGCATACTTGTGACACTACAAGGTTCTCTGTTGGAAGCTGCAAAAAAAAAGAAGAAGCAATAGGTTCCCTACAACCCGGCGACTGGCAAGAAAAGGAAGCCTTTACGTATGCAAAAGATCATTAATGAGGCGAACAGCTCTTCTTTAAATGGAATTAAGAATGCTGGGGATTGTGAGGTAGGCCATTACCCAGATGTTAAAGCAATATTTATAAGAGGGTCGGATTTAAGAAGCATACAGATTAGAAGGAGAAAAATACCTTTTAGCTCGAAAAAGATATCTGAGGTTTTTCTTAAATCTGATGCCCACAAGATTAAATGTGTCTTTTCTCTGAGAAACTTGGCGACTTATAATATAGAATAGGTATTTTATTGACTTTTTTCGTGACAAGGAACACGAATGTGTTTTAGATGCAATAAATTAATGCATCGCCCTGCAATTTAAGTCAGACTTAAAGATTGGAAAAGAAAACCCAAAAATTGGAGTGAAGAGTACTATCGTGAGGAAAACTCTAAATAAAATTGCTTTTTTGAAGCAAGGCGCAAAGTAGGGCACTAATAATAATTATGGTCTTAGGGTACAATCAGCCTTGTTCAGTTTTATGCGTTGAAAACGCAATAGTGTTCAAACAGTCATTTACATTTGTAGGCGGTATGGTGCTATTTGTAAATATGGGAAAATATTTTCTAATTTACAAACTTAAGAGTTATAGTATGCGTATTTCCTTCCATTCAATTTTTTTTTAAAATAAGAATTTAACAAATGTCGCCTGCATCTCAGTTACCCAGAATTAGGTCACCAAGTTTGTGTCATACAACTTTATAATAATCATTTTCTCCCAAATAGCTTGATAAGTTTTAAATGGAATTCAGATTAAACAATGTTTATCTAGAGATTTACAGAGATATTTGTTACAGAAATGTTTGCATGTATTTTAAGAAGATTATAATAACTTTAATTCCAGTTGTCAAGTTTTAAGTTTCTCTAAAATGTTTAAATAGTTTTTCTATATTTTGTATTATAAAAAATTTACAGTAAATCCTATTTCTAAGAAAAAAAACCCAAAAAGAAAAAAACAACCTTCGAATGCATTAAAATTAAGGTATGAATGCTATCACAGGTGTCCTTCAAATGTCACATCATTTTCGTTATATTTTGACTGAGTGCCCTCATATTTGCTGTTGCGATTTTGCGAATTTTCTAGGCCCGTATAAAAAATACCTAAGTGATGAAAAGAAATTTGCTTTTGGTATATTTTATCTTAACTTATTATAACCAGTTATTAGTATATGGCTAAAAAAATCTTGTTGTTTTAAAATTTTTATCGTGTGTACTCCTATTAAAATTTTTACGTTTTGTGTTAATAAACGACCTGCTGCTACACTTAAGATAACTGATCTGGAGAGATTACGAGTGTTATCACCAGGCGAAACAAAAGTTACGTTATAAGGGGCTAAAAATCGGTTTTTGCGCTCGAATACCAGTCATCAACTTAATGTAAACGCGCAGGCGCCGTACGGTCTATCGGCATTATCCGGCATTTATCAACGCGTTATCTGGGTTTCCCGTTTAGAGCATGGTGAGCACGGTGAGCGACGGTGAGCCAGTTTCGTATTTGGCCATAGCTTTAAACATACGTATGCACGAAAAAGCACCTATTTTTTAAGTGCGCGATACGAAAAATGCTTCTAACCACTGCGAAAATGTAGGTAATCTATACTTAAAATACCTATAGTAGCTTGATACTTATTCTAAGAGCTTTTTTAAACTACCCATAGATTAAACAAAGCAATTATTGCAAATGTTTATAATGAACCTCAGTTAAACTTAAGTTATCTTTATTGTGATATTTTTGAGTTCAATTATTATTGCAATTGACATACAGGGTATCCCATTTTTATTGCAACAGCAGGTTAGTTCAGTTATTAATAAAGATAAAACCTTGCGGTTTTTGCGAACCTAAGCCAACCAAACAAAAGATGTCATAAATAAAGCCATCATAGCCATCTTAGTTTTCTGAGCTATAGGGCGGTTTTAAAAATTTTTGCATTTTTAGGTTCCCTTTGTATCTCTATCTCAGTTGGCTTATAACTTATCAGGAAGGTAAAATCCGATTTTCGTAAAAAAAAATTCGTAGAATCCAGTGGCGTAGTCAGAATTTTTCCAAATATATTTTTTAAATATTTACCAATAGTTTTTTTAATGGAACACACTGTATATTTATCAAAAAATAAATTTGCCTTTTCACAAGATTTAAAAATACCCACAGGGTTGTATTTTTATTAACAATGACAGAATTCCCAATATTCATAGTTCACATCCACAATCTTGCAGTGGGCCATGCAAAAAATCAATTGCTAGTTTTTTTATTAACTTGATTTTTGTAGTGGTGCTATACGTTAAGAATTTTAAATTGAATCTTGCTATTCTATTTAATTATGTTTTTCTTTGGTTACATAAATCTGGGTATGTAGCACTTACATGAGCAACATAAATTATTTGTAAATAGTTTTTAATAAATAATTTTCCTTAATTTATTGTTAGCATAATAAACATTAATGTACTTTATGTACTTTACTCTTGATTTAGAAAAACATAAAACAAAAAATGTATTGCTTTAGGTTATGAATTTAGAAACCAAGTTTAAAAGCAAAAATCCTTTGAAAGTCGTGACATAAGCATTACTACAGTAATCAAATCAAGAAAAAAAACTGTTAACTGATTGTTTTGTATGACCTACTGTATAATTTTTGTATTTAACATATAATAAATAGAAATTTTGTCTTTGTTTATAAAAATAAACCTATACCGAAACATTTGTTTCCACACAAAAGTAGCGTAAGGTTATATCTTTAATAATAAGTAAGATACTCCGCTGCTGCGGTCAAAATGGTACACCCAGTACATTTTAAATTAGTAAAAACTGTATACTTTTTTGTAATAACTAAAATGAAACAATAACTTTATAATATTTTTAATTAAAGTTGAATTAAATGAATAGCACGTATTTTTTTCCCTATCATCCAATAACAGCTTTACATCTCATGCTGAGTACTGTTTAATATTAAATTTATATATTAGTGTTAATTAATTTTAGTCCACAGTTCACTTAATTAAAAAAGGGACGAACATGAACGAAGTTATTAATATTTAGTTACTTTGAATAAAGCAGATTTATTAAATTTTTCAATTTCACAAAATGAACATATACACGTAGTGCCACTTCTAAAAGGGTCATAGGCAATTTTTGCCGCTGCGTGGAAGCTAGACGATCTAAAGGAACAACAAAGCGAGGCCGATGCGTTACCGTATCAAAAAATGTTTACATACTGACATTCTCTGTTAAATCCGTACCTGCTAATGTTCTACACGCTTTAGACCGTCTACCTTCCACGTCCGGTGATGGCTTGGTGTGTAAGGCGCTGGGTCGTTGAGCGCACAACGGACGTTAGGTGAGTTTGAATCCTTCCGAGACCAAATTCGTATTTATAAGTTGGTCGAAAATTTAGTGGTTAGCTCAACAACAGGCGGACAAAGTGCAAAATGTATTGACGCTAAAAGCCACCAGCGGACCAGGGCACTGCCGTGTCCTGCGCAACCGTAGACATGGCGGATCCCACTTAGTTGGTAGGGTTTGTCGGTGGGTGGGGATGCGGTCTTAAGTTGTCGCGCATAGGACCATGGTTCGGAACCCACGTTAAGCTGTAGGTCCCGTCTGACTGACATCATCCAGACGTAAGAAGACAGGGCGCACAATAAACCAAGCGGCTTCGGTGCACAGGTTATCCCAGCCCTATTCTTGAGGTCTAAGCGCCTCTACACACTAAGCCGGTTTTGACTGACAGAGAGATAAAAAATTATACGAAGCCTCTGAGTTTGCCCGTTCTCTGCGTAAAAAAATGCTTATTTGACTCCAAACACTCCGATAGCGTTGCTCCGTCGCCCGTATTTCCGTCATTCGTTAATATAAAAAGGCGGTAAGGTCTCCTTCCACGCATTGGCAAAAATTGCCTATAAACTTTTTGAAGTGGCTAGTCGTGTATAGGTTTATGGTAATAACTCTGACCCTACACAAGATAAACACAAAGCTTAAGATAAAAAATGTAAGGGGTGAAAGTCGCTTCCTATTCGGATATCGTACATATCACGAGTTTGCGTAGTTTTAGAGTAATTGAAAAATATTAATCGACTTATCTTATTTAAGAAAATGTAGACTAAATTAAAATATCATTAAATTTTTAAGGTTTACTCTTAGGTAAAAAGATTCCATTTAAAAAAGGTATTATTATTTGTTTTAAAAATTACATGGCCAATATACCCCTTCATTACAATTCATCTTCCACATCAAGATTCTTGAAAAGCGTTCCAGACCTTTTGGCCTTCTCGACGTGTCGCATCGTCCCCTCAGGAGTCGGCCCACTTGCTTTCGGCCCACGTCGGTGTTATATTGTTGTGTTAAATTTGTCGCACTGGCTGTTTTCTTTTTCTACATGACAGCTATACTTGCAGACCTAGGGGAAGAGTTGTATGTGCAACTAGGTATATCAAATATATTTATAAAATTCGTCATGGAGATCGTAAAGAAATACTGCATGATTTGCATTGTATTCACGAGTTTTCTAGATAACTAATACAGTGTGTCTAATAAAGTTGGAACCATATGAAAAGCTTTTAATATTTATTTTACGAAAACAGGTATTCTTTATAAAACGTTCTGCATGATCCAAAACTAAAAGACAAGCATCAGATATTAAATTGTATCGTGTCATATACGAGGTCGGGCCAAAAATTAAATTTTTGCTTTAAAAGTAAAATACCTGTATTTTTGCTAATATCGGATTTTTTTCATAAAAAAAGACGTTTGGAATTAAAAATTTATTCTGAATATGCAATTTTCTTAATTTATAAACTTTTTAATTTTTTTGCGATAATCGAGAAAATTTAAATTTGTCAATTAGTACACTGTATAGTCTTTTTATTTTGGTAACAGTTTAACATTTAAAAGGTTAATTTTAAATTGTCCTATGAAACCTAAAATTATAGAATATGTTACAAACCTAAATTTTTACCATTTTGGATTTAAAAAATAGTAACAAAAAAATGTTGTAAATATGTAAATATAAAAATTGCATATTTTAAAGAAATTTATAATTCTAAACGTCTTTTCTTTATTACAATTTCTGATATAAGCAAAAATACAGGGACTTTACTCTTAAGTAAAAATTACATTTTTGGCCAGACCCCGTAGATGACTGATACAATTTAATACCTAATGGTTGCTTTTTAGGTTTTGAATTATGCAAAACGTTTTATAAAGAATAAATATTTTTTGTAAAATGAATAATGAAAAAGTTTTCCATATGATTTCAACTTTTTAAGAAACACTGTATGTAAATAGGATGTGGCTTAGTTAACATTTTTGATAGGTTTTTTTATATACAGGGTGCCCTTAAAAGGTCTGTACAATATACTACCACAACGTCCATAGGCTATAATAAAAATATATTACACAATTTATCTTGGTCCAAAAGTGTATTTTTTGCAACATACAGGGTGTCAAACCTTTTATTTTATTTTAGTTATTTTTAAATACATTTTATCTAACATTAAAGATATTTTTACAAAGATCAGACTTATTTGGTTTTCCAGGGTAAGAAGTCGAAATTTGGTTACTGTTTTTGTTGTAAAACGTAGAGGGAGCCACCTGCGTATGTTGAAATTGTCATTACTTTTTTTGGTTTCGGTATTTAAAGGCTTCAGTAAAAAATCTATTTTTTTATACTTTTTGCACAAAAAGGTATACTCAGTAATTATTGTTACGAGCAACCGTTTTAAAGATATTTTGGATTAAACGTTTTTTTAATACGCAAATGTTTCATTGCATTTATTTACGCTTTAACTGAGCCAGGCAGTCTCCAAAAGGTTTGTACAAAATGCTACCACTTATTCTTCGGGTCAAAATACAACAATCTAATGCAATTTACCTTAGTCGATCGTTTTAGTTTAGCTCAGGGAGTTTATGGTAGACTTTGTACAGACCTTTCAAAAAACCTGGGTGGCCTAAATAAACGCTGAAAGAAGGCAAATCACATTCTTTGTGTAAAATAGAACCTTTATCTGGGAAATAATAAAAACAGTTGCTCGTAGTGTAATTAACCAATTATTATTTCTTTAGAATTATCTAAATAGATTTGTAATGCTGCGTTCAGACTTGCAACAATTCGCCGCACCGAATAGCGCGCCACATAGCCCTACATAGCGCGAACGTAAACGTCGATGAAATTCACGTCAGGGCTTGGCAAATGATTTCGGGGTGATTCAGAGCTTGTCGGTTTTTGCATTAAAGGAGCGCGCAAATAGGTTGGTTTGTTTGGACTGATGTTTGGCAAATTGTTGCAAGTCTGGACGCGGCTTAACTGTAACAAGAAAATTATTGTAACTGTTTAGAACTAAGCTAATTTGATTAAAACAAAATTTAAACTGTAAAAAAGGTTTCCACGCAAATTTTCGTCCCTTATTTAATACTAAGGAATTAAACAAAAGGCAAAAGTAATTTATTTATTATTATTATTCATAAAGAACACAGACATGTAACTGTCAAATTTACTATTTAATTCAATTATCTCCTGTTTAGTATATGCTAAGCATGTATCTGGTTACTGTTTTTAGAAACAGGATACAAATAAATCTACTTGATGGATAAAAACGTGCTGATAGCGTTAAACTTGAATTAACAAAATCTATTTTAGATGTCTATATCTATTTATTTATTAATGGGGTCTTAAATACGGTATAACCAAAAATGTTTTTGTACAGGGTGGGCAAAATTGGGCTTTGTAGGTGTTATGGGCTCGATTTTGAAGAAACTAAAAATGGCGTTGTCAGATTTTTAATAAAATGATGTCCCTTAGAGATACGATGGGAAATTAAAAATTGTCTTTATATATATATATATATATATATATATATATATATATATATATATATATATATATATATATATATATATATATATATATATATATATATATATATATATATATATATATATATACATATATATATATATATATATATATATATATATATATATATATATATATATATATATATATATATATATATATATAATCGAATACTCTCTGTAGATTCAACGTAAAGAGTTCTACAAAAGCTGTACCTATAGTTTTTGCTATTTTTTATATTAAAGAATGTATAGGGTCAAAAACGACAATTTTTAATTTTCCCTCGTATCTCTTAGATAAATAATTTGTCTAAAATTCTGGCTACGCTTTTTTAAGTTTGTCCAAAATCGAGCCCATAACACCTACATTGGTCTTTTAATAGCCCATAAAAATGCCCAATTTTGCCCACCCTGTATAAAATTTAATAAAAAGCAAGATACAGGGTAGAAGTAAAATAAAATTTCATTTTGTTTTTATCATTTTTGACACTTTTGCATATTCTAATGATATTTGGTAACTAAGTTTTTTTTTGTGATGTACACTACTTCAAGTTTTTCAAAAAGTTTGCAACTTTTTGTGCTTACCTATATACAGACTGACTTACCTCGGATGGAGTTAACAAGAGGACAAAGGGACCATAAGTTTTATAAAAATTTTTGCTTGTAAAAAAATAGGATTTTTAAAGAGAAAATCTTGGATTTTGTATACGGGGTTTGCAAAAATTTAAAAAAGAAATATTTTTTTCCAAGAATAAACCTTTATTTTTTATTTTTAGGATAAATATCATTTAACAAATGTATTTAGAATAGCATTTTAAATTAGGTATCTACTTTATTAATTTTTAGGGGTAGAGTTGGGTAGTATTCGAATATTCAGTATTCTGAATCGTATTTAGAATACGTTCGGCTGGTATTCATTTAGATCCGTGTCTTTGGTATTCGGTATTCGGGAGACTACTTTTTGGTCAGTATTCGGGATTTTATATTTAGAATACTGTTTTTAAATGGTAGTATTCAAATACTTTTTCAGTATACGAACGACGAATACATTTTTGAGTATTTAAATACGGAAATGTGGATAGCAATATTCGACTAGTGGGACTTAAAGTATTTAAATACCAAGATTGTTAGTATTTCAATACCAAAATGGTAAATATTAGAGTGCTGTGAGCAAAAAGAACGAAAAACGGGAAAAAGTAAAGGAAGGTTTTTTTTGCTCCTCAAAATTTTTAAGGAACAATTTTTCCGCCTTCAGTATATAAATATACCTTATCCTGGTATTTATGAATACTTACTGTTAAAATATTTTTTTCTAGATAATCAAATATTTGGTATTTGAATACCTTTTTCACGGTATTCGCATTCGTATTCGATTTTCGGTATTCGACCCAACTCTGTATAGGGGTATTAAAATTATTTATGAAACTAATTTTGGAGTAATGGGAAAGTATTTTTTTATTTTTATTTTGCTTAAAAATTAAAAAAAGGTAGTTTACTTTTGAAAAAAAAAACGTTTTTAAATTTTTGCGAACCCTGTATACAAAATTAACATTTTCTCCTTGTAAATTATATTTTTACCAGCAAAAGTTTTCATAAAAATGACTTTCGAAAAATGAAATTGTTGGTTTATTTGTCCCCTTGTTACCCCATTCGTGGACAGTCTGTTTATCGTTTAAGTAAAAAAGTGAAATATCCTATTTTTTTTTACACAATCTTGTTGGGAATCAGTCTGAGTAACCGTTTTGAGATATTTGCGTTTAAGTTGTTTAGCTTAACCAAAAACATCTACAGGGTGTTTCCAAACAAATGCGAAAAATTTTAGATTGTGATTCCTTGTTAAAAATAAAGTGAATTTATAAACATGGGGTCAAAAGTAAGCCATTAGGAAGATATCGCAAAAAATTAAGAAAAAAGTCTAAATTTTTAATTTTCAAAACAAAAATAGTATTGTATTTAAACTACCAAGTAATATCAAATAAAAAAATATAACAAATGTTATAATAGGTGACAACAAAAAAATATTTTTTTATAAAATATATTTCCCCGTCCTGATACATGTTATTTTTTTATTTTTAATCGGTAAGTTTAATAAAAAAATACAGTAGTTGATAAATTTTTTAAATACATCAGGCTATTTAAAATTTATATTTTTTTGAGGTCATTGCATAAGTATCTGTTTCAATTTGGTTAGAAAGAACGATAAAGGTAGTCTATTTCCACCACTTTTATTGATTCTAAAAAGTGCAAAATTATTTTAAAAATGTATTTTTAAAATTGCAATACTTCCATACAATTTTATTATTCTAGAATATTTCGTTTTTAAGATAAAAATAAAAACTTTTTTTTCACTATTTTTGTACCATCATATCTCTCTAATGGCTGACTTTGACTCCATGTTTATAAAGCAAACTTTTCTTTATTTTGAACAAGAAATCACCTCCTAAAATTTTTCGCATTTGTTTAGAAACACCCTGTATAATAGGTATCTTGAAAGCAGTTACTTAGCGCGATAACAATTATTACAAAAAAAGGATAATTTTTAAAAAATTACAGTTCCTAGTACGTTTGCTTTAAATAAGCCTTTGTGGGCTGTATAGGGTGTTTTATTTTTGATAGTTTTACGGAGTATCTCGAAAACAGTAAGGAATATCAAAAATATAATATTGGACTCCCCATCTCTTTTTTGAGAAAACAACTATAGTGAAAACGGTTCATGACTATTGTGATCCACCTCAGAGCTACAGAGTGATTTTCGGATTTTGTCCATTTTTAAAATATTTTTTAACTTGTTTGCTATTAAAGTTGTAAAAAACTTTAAATAGGTTAATTATGTAGATTTTTCCAAAAATTATTGTGGTGTAATTAGTTTTCTTCTTTATTGGTTAGTTTCTAAGAAAATTACCCAAATTATGTTTTTATTATTTTTATCTGTATTTATTAAGCGCTCTTTTGGCTTTTTAAAAATATAAATAAGAATGTATTTTTTATTGTAAAGTATTACCCAAAATTAAAATTTTTAGAAATTTTGCTTTTTTATAGAAGGCCATGACTGAAAATGTCAAAGCAGTATTTTCAATACTCACTTTTTGGTTCCGCTACTCCCAACTTAATATTTTATTAAAATCAATTTTATATTATATTATTATAGAAAAGCACTATTACAAAAAAAAGTTACAAATGAAAATAAAATAAATACACATCATGGAACACTATGATTTAAACATTTATTTTAATTTTTGTTTTTTTGTTAGTTTAAGTATGAATTTTTTGATATTAAATGTTTTATAATATTTATTTATTTAATTTTAATTTAGTAAATATATCTTTTCTGTAGTGGTGCCTTTTATAATAAAGTTATATTTTTGAAAGCTTAGCCAAGCAAATTAAAATACCATTTAAATATAAAAGTTAATTGTTAATAAATATTTGTTAGGGTAGCAAAATCAAAAGTAGGTATTGAAAAATACTGTTTTGTCATTTTCTAGTCAAGGCCATCTCTAAAAAAAGTAAAATTTATGGAAAAAGCTAATTTTGGTAAAACTTTAAACAATAAATATATATATATGAAAGCCTATAAACATAGATAAAAATATACATGATTATCTCCGAGAGGGATCGCAATAGCCACGATCTGTTTTTACTGTAGTTGTTTTCTCAAAAAAGAGATGGGGAGTCCTATATTAGATTTTTGATAACTCTTACGGTTTTCGAGAAAACGTTGAACCATCAAAAATGAAACACCCTGTACTAACTGTACTTTGGCAAGAGCTTGTAAAATTTAATTTTAAAAATCCAATATGATGCGGACTTAAACGAGCGGGTAAATTTTTGAGTACAGTCTCTAAGAAGTGTTTATGTTATTTTTGTTATGTTTTATTAAACCTTATCACGAAAATTGCACACACCCTTACTACTTTAGGCACCTGTATTAATTGCTTATCCAAAAAAGGTAAAAATTCAATTTATTGGGGGATTAAGGGAAGTAAAACAGCAAGATTATAAACAAAATTTGATGTGTTGTGCTTTTTTTGCTAGTTAACTACCGTAAATGGCACGCAAAACATATATATTTAGTCTCTTGCATATTTCTAATACAATTAAGAGTTTTTGAAAGAAATCGCCTTTAAATTAAAAAAATCGGTTAAGTACACAATAAAAATAAAAAATATATTTATAATGTAGTAACGACAGCTTAAAATGTTATATTACATTTAGTTGGCCTCATGTTGGAAAAAATGGGAAACGGAGGTTTTGACGGAATAGTATCTTAAAGCTTATGACGAGTACTTTATAATCCTAGATTGTAAAGTCAATAGATCTGTACCTACTTCAAAATGGCGATACTTTAAAAATTATTTGAATACCTGATTTGATGCCCAAATTTTCGAAACTAATTAGGCTGATATGCCCAATTTGGCATTTTCTTAAAGCCCTTTTAGAGATCTTTTTAATTGTAATAATAATGATAATATACGGGGTAGGACGAAACATATATATTTTTTTAATGAAACACCCTGAAATATGGCCATCCAAATAAGATATATGGGTAATTTTGGTACTGTTAATTTTAGCAGGTACATTCTAAAAAATTATAAAATAAAGTCAGCAGCTTTAAAATGATGTGCCACAAGACCTCCCTTCCTGTTTTATTTTTTTTACCGCAATATGGCATTCAGCTGTCAACTTGACATTTAAAGCTGGCATTGATATGTCAAAAAATGCGGACCTTGGTAAAAATAATCGTTTTAAGTTTCATAAAAATATACCGAACGGTTCAGAAGCTAGAAGGAGAAGACAGACTTTAGATCTCGCTGTATGTTTATAAAAAGTGTTATTTTTGCCTCAAAAATGCGTCCTTAACTTAACATTACTTTTAATCTAATCTAGCACATTGTCTCACACATATTATTGGCAATTGAAAAAACACTATTTTATTTTACAGCGAAAACGTGAATTAAATTGGCTTTTTTTTTCTCTCTGTTTCCAACTTCGCGATGTCTCAATCACATACTAAATCCAACAACGACAACGTTCCTGCAAAGCATTCTGATATCTGACCATTTCGACGTTTTCGTCGCCCCACAGGAATCAGCCGCTTGCTTTCGCTCCACGTCGGAATCCTATTGTTGGTAGAGCTTCCCGTTTTAAATTTAAGCTTTTGGGTAGTTCCAAAAATATGAGTAGTTTTAGGGGGGCTATGGTTCTTTACTTTTTTTTATTTTTTTTTGTAAACAACTTTTCTTAATGAAGACCATTTTAGGTAGATTTTAGATAAACCGGAGCAAAATTAACGAAGATTCGGCGGTTTAAATGATCACTTTAAGGTCTGGCCGCATATAACCGCAACAAGCAGCAGCCGTGCGTCCCGCTGGTGAAAAATAGGGGGATGCGGTGCAAAAAGTTATATATTATTATATGAGTGTATTATACTACTCTTTTAAATTACACCTAATCGAATAATGAATGAACCTTTACAAATTAGGTAACACAGGTTTTACCTATACTACAATCTTTGGACAATCCACGAAGGCTGAAAGCCTAAATACCAACGTACCGTGGGTGTCTTAACCAAGGTAAGAGGCAGTTTGTTAACACGGGACTTAAAAACTTGAAGATTTGGGGGAAGGAAAGACCTCCGCTGGCAGCAGGTTCCACAGTCTAGGAAACTCTAGGGATAAAAGAACGAACGAAATGAAAAGTTCGGGGCCTGTCCAATTGAACTGTATGGGGATGCATACGCGCGGCACCACGAGTTTCTCTGTTGGGAACTGCAAGAGGAGGGACCATACTGACAATTCGTCGGAGCAGAAGCCGTAAAAGTATCTATAGAAGAGCGATAGATCTCCCACAGCTCGACGATGGGCAAGAGAAGGAAGTCTTTGAGTAAGTAAAGGATCATTAATAAGACGAACAGCGCTTCTTTGAATGGCATCAAGAATGCTGAGGCTTGTAGGGGATGCCATTCCCCAGACATGAGAACAATATTCCAGAGAGGGTCGAATTTGGGACACATACAAAGTGTATAAATTGGAAGGAGAAAATACTTTTTGGCTTGGAAAAGAAATCCAAGCTTTTTTGAAGCCGCGGTGCCTATAGATACAATGTGTTTATGCCAGTTAAAGTTATTCTCAAATGTGATGCCCACAAGGTTAAATGTGTTCCCGCTCTGCAAAACCTGGCCACTCATAAGCAAAGGATGAGTTTTTGATGATTTTTTCCGCGACAAGAAACACGATTGTGTTTTGGATGCATTAAATTGAACGAGATTTTTAGGCCCCTAACTTGTTTAAACAAGGGGATATATAGATAAAACAATGGCTTGACAAAAATGCTTTTTATAGTTTTAAGGGTAAAAAAGTGCTTTTGAATTTTTCCGAGTTAATCTGCCCCAACTTTCTCTATCATTGTAAATCCGGGCTCGGTGCGGCCTTGGTGCGATTATGTGTGCACAGATCTTTATTTGTAGCTCTTATGAACGTTTTATTTTTTTTGCGCTGCTCTCACAACGCACGCTTTTAAAGTTGGTGACCATCATAACTGCTAGTGAAATTTTTATCACTGTTAGTTTACATAATTTTAGGGTTAACGGAGTTTTTTTGTTGTATGTTGTCAATATTTTTTATCTCTTAAAAACAAAAATGTAGTTTATTTTCTTTAAATTTTAAAGAAACCCTTCTAGCATTACCCGGGAAAAACAATTATATTGAACGAACCAACTGTTTTTTTTTTATTTTACATGATTTAGCACAGAAATATTAAAATTACCAGATTTTTTCTCCAGACGGTTCTGAATAATTATTAATGTTTTTTTTATGGAATTTTTAAACTGTGCACAATATTCTTCCGATGTAATATTTTATTATACCACCGAGTTCAATTCATAAATTTTGACTGTGTAGTCAAAAAAGAAAAAATTATAGGAATATACCTTTTTAAACACGAATTAACCTTACTCCCACCCCTCCTCCGTAAGGTAGATTTTGAACAAAGAAGAAAAAATAATAACAATTAATATTAAATGTTAGGTACTTTAGCATGTTCAAATAAAATTTAATTGTGGACTGGGTGTATATTTTTTTATTTTAAGGAATATAGTATTTTTCTCTTTATCAAAAAAAACTTTAAAATAAATATTCTGACCAAAATTTAAGTTTAAAAGAATAATAGGAAAAACTTTTAAACATAGCATCTCCATTTTGCAAATATATAAATATATTTTATTTTTGTAAGGAAAAATGTTAGGTAAATTTATTTTAAACAAATTACAACTAAACATATTTCCAGAATTTTAAAATGGCTAATGGAAGGAAGCCAACGTAACTTATGTAGCTTCGAATTCAAATGACATCAGATTTTCTGGATTTTTTGGAAGAAAGCCAACGCAGCTTATGTAGCTTCGAATTCAAATGTCATCAGATTTTGACGCGAGTATAAGCTTTGACATGCATATGACAAAAATGTTTTTTTTTATCTTTTGTTAAAATTATTTTTCTTCTATTGCAAAAAGTATTAACGTTTTATTTTTTGCAACCAAAAGATATATTTAATATATTTGTTAATTTTAAATGTTTAAAAACACTGCAAACAAAATAAATTTAAAAAATCTTGGGCTTAAAAACTGATAAAGAGTCGGTAAAAAAACATTTAGGTAATACAATTTTTTTAAAATCTGATTTATTTGAAGACAACAAATTTCTCTATATTTTAAGAACTTCCCTTTTTGTGCTCGACAAGTAAGCTGGCAGCGACCTAAAGGTAAATTTTGTGTAAAGCTATATCGAAGTTATTTGGAAAAGCTGTCACATGCTTAGCTGATCTCGTAAAAAAATTAATAATAAAATTATTCAATTTCCGAGTTGGCTTATTACTTGTGTCATTTTGTTAAGGAATTTAAATATTATTATTAAAATAAATTTTATAAGGTGAATTTAAAGCCTATGGCAGAACTTGCTTGTTCCGGATTTTTTTTCTTTATTTTAAGGGTATCATTGGTCAATCGCCACTAATATTTTTTATTTAAGATTTCTGTGTAAGTGGGGTGAAGCTTAAGCAAGTTTGGTAAAGCGCTTTACAAAAAATAGCACATAGTAAATCTGAATAACATTGGTGCTTTGACCAAATATTTTCTCTTCCAATCAATCGATTAAAATGTTAGTCATGTAAATATTCTCGAACAGCAATTTATTTACAGAAGGACTGAAAAATTTGTCAGTTTCAAAATTGAAACCAATAGTACGACAACCAAAGCAAGATATGCTGTCTTTCTTAACAATTCCATAGATTAAAGGACCATTTAAATAAAAAGAAGAGCCAGACAATACTTCTGACACAACAGTCCGAAGCTTCTTGACGAAAACCAAACGTTATACATCTCAACAGGAGAACAAGTATATCTACCAGGCACCATGTAAATATGGAAAGTGGTATGTTGGGGAAACAAAACGCCCTTTAATATAAAAATTGCAAAGCATAGGCAACATACACGGAAGAGCAAATCATCAAAGTCTGGAATTGATAAGGCTTGATTTTTAGTAAACCAAGTATATACCCACTAACTGGAAAACATTCATAAAATGCACAAATGCAGGCGGTGAACAACCTTTTGCTTAACCGCACCCAACGGGTTGTTGTCCTACCAGACAATATAAACTCAGTAGCTGTAGGTATTAGTTTGATTGATAATAAACAGAGATAGGCCTTTTGGAAAAATATTGAAAGTATTTGTAATAAAAACAATAAAAGTCAGAAGTTCTTTTATTATCATAACCGAATAAAATAAAAACGTAGTTTATCGACTAAAATGCTCCGTGAACCAAGCTGAATGAAATTTGGTACTTTAGGGTTAAACCATACTCAAAAATAGCTTAAATGCAATAATAAAATAAAAAAATAGGTATCTCATTTAAACTTAAAAACTTTAAATTGATTTCTGCGAAACTGAAAATCTGGCAATGTCGCCGATATCAACATTGCATTCGAGTACCCAAATTCGTAGTTTTGTTAAGTTTGGTTTAAAACTCTGTAAAAATTAGCAATTGAATGCAGCAGAATTCGACGCTGACAGTGAAAAGTATTGTTATATTTCAGTGTCTGTATTATATCCACGGATGCACTTTATTATTTTTCTTTGTGGCTGTTATTCAATCCACAGATATCCGTAAAGTGAGACTATATAAAAATACACAAGAACGTGTAATCAAAACTAACCATAACTAACTTTTTTCTTTTCTGCGCGTTATTTCATTCCTTTCAAGCGCTACAAACGGTCATGCAAAACTGTGACATTGAGAGGGTCATGGTTAGTTTTTGTTTAGTTGAATGTCTTTTTTTTATTATTTCTTAACAAGGTGAATTAAAAAATTGTAAGCTATATGAGGCTATATCCGTGTCTCCATTATATTCACGGATAAAACGAACGATTTCGGCCATAATATAATGATTATTATATTCTTTTACAAATATATTGTTTTATTTTATTTGTTAATTTTTGCGAGCAATTGTGTTTGCGTAGAATTTTAAATCTGTCTTATTTGACCGCATCGAATTGTCGCTGCGACGCATTGCCGTCGCGCCATATTTGCCACGTCGATTTGTCGCGCGACCAATTGTGTCGCGCGTCGAGTTGTCGTAAATCTAAGTGACACATTGTATGTGTTAAATTACAAATAATACAATCGGTCCTAATAATATTAAATCCGGTACATTGGTATTAAATTAAGGCAATACATCGGAGACCTGCCAATAGATATCACAGTCGCACAATAAATCACTCGAAAGCCTACCGGTCCAACGTCTCTGGAAAGGTTTTCAGGTCTTTGGCCCTCTCGACGTGTCTCGTTGTCCCTTAGGAGTCGCCTTACTTGCTTTCCATCTATATCGGCTTTCCATTGTTGTGTTACGTTAACCATTCTGGATTTTCACATTTCCAGGAGCGTGACAACTACACAGGCGTAGTCCCTGATTTAAAGTACTTTGTGTCAATGCACTGTTTTATTGATGTTAGGTATTTTGTATGGTTTGTGCTTTATTAAACCATTGGAATCAAGTTTAAATTGGTATTAAGAAGTTTTAAGTAGCAATTCTATAAAACATAGAGTATGTACAGGGTGGTGCGATTTCGACTGTTTTAACAGGAAACTCGCGTTTCCTCGCCAGATAGAAAAAATTGACATAGGTGTCTTGGGCTCGATACTTGAAATTAGATGAATGGTGAAAACCGCATCCCGAAATCTCTATCAATATTCGAAAT
Source organism: Listronotus bonariensis (assembly GCA_014170235.1). Taxonomy (NCBI): domain Eukaryota; kingdom Metazoa; phylum Arthropoda; class Insecta; order Coleoptera; family Curculionidae; genus Listronotus; species Listronotus bonariensis. The sequence continues at coordinate 62,382 of JACEGR010002247.1, read as the reverse complement.
ATAGGAAGTTTGCCATTTTTGGCCATTTTGAAAAAAAAGTCCGTCAATTTTCAAAACTTCCCAAAACGGTGTAAACATTCTTAAGGCACTTTTTTAAGTGAAATCAATTGGATTTTAAAAATTATTTCTAGTTTCGTTAAAAATATGTAAAGCTTAGTTTTTTTGAATATAAATCATAGTTGGCCATGACCTCAAAAATTGCCTATTTTTTGCTTTTCCCAATAATATAGTATTATTTATACTTATCTTTGAAATTGAGCAAGATATTTCAGTTTTTTAATTTTTGCTACAGTAGGCCATGGAAAAAAAATCGGTACTTGTCAAAGTCAGGTAAATAATTTATCATTTCCATTAGTAACTGCTTGGAACTCTTTTTATTTGAGAGGATTGCAAAAATGTAAGAAAATTACGAGAAAGTGGACATGTTAAAGTGCTATTTCCTGTCTGTTAAAAATTCCAAAGCCACAAGTGAAATATATTTAAATAGATTTCCTGAACGTCGTCATCCAGATAAAAGACTCTTTTAAGTTTTAAAATCAAATTTAACAAACTACGGAAGTTTCAAGAAGCCGAGGCCAAGAACGTATGCAGTTGATGACGAAAATGAAATTCAGGAACTAAATATATTAGGTGAGGTTTTAGTCCATTCAACACGTCTCATCGATCGGTAGCTGAGGTAACAGGTGTTGAGAAAACAAAAGTTTTAAAAACCATATAAAAGGACAAATTTAAATTGTACAGAGTAAGAAAAGTTCATTATCCTTAAAATGGGGATTTCCAAAGAAGGGTTACAGTTTGTAAGTGGTATGTGAGTCAGTGCAGATTGAACAATAACTTCCATATAAACGTTATCTGGACAGATGAAAGCCAAATAGATACTTCAGGGATATATACCAGGTATAATTCATATTATTGGACTACAGAACACCCACATGTTATAGTGCCCGTAAACAGACAAGAACAGCAAGGTTTCAATATTTGGGTTGGGATTTTGGTGGTCGATTTTTGGGCCCCCATTTTTTTAATTACAGTTTAACCGCACAAGATTATGTGAATATTTTACAAACATGTGTTGCACCATTTTGGGAAGATTTGTTATTAGCGCAAGCTCGAAATATCCATTATTAGCAAGATGGTTGGCTTCCGCATAACGCACGAATAACAACTGATTTTTTGAATCAAGAATTTTAAGATAAATGGATTGGTACTAGAGGATCTATAGTTTTTAAAGGAAGAACTATCGAAATATGGAAAGAGTTGCAAGTAGGGACTGGGCAAGCTTTTGATGCGATTAGACCTGTTGAACTAATAAACGCTTGTAAGGCGCGCTTGTGGCGGCTTCGGTTGTATCGGCAAGCGTCGATCTCCGGAGTTAAGCAGTGAAATGCGCGCCCATAATTTGGATGGGTGACCGGCACCAGTGGTGTTTTGGGCGACGGCACACGGTGTTCTGCTCGGGGATGCGGACCGAGCAACAACCATCCAAGTTATGGAATGAATGGTGTGTGAATGGGAAGAAGTAGGGGTCAAGGTACAATAAGCCTTCAGGCTGCAGTGCACCACCTAGGGGGCGGTCGTCGGACCTGGGTGGGATGACCCCGAAAGATGAAAAAAAAAAAAAAAAGGCAGTGGAAAAAAGGTATTTATTATGTATAAGGGAAGAAGGAGCAAACTTTGAACATCTACTTTGAATTAAGTTTTTCCATAGGTTTCGGTTTTCATTTAAACACATTTAATTTTTTTAGGCCAATTTTTTTTTATCATAATATAATCATAAATATAAAGTTTGGAAATTAATTGCATTATTTTTTAGTCTATGTTTGATAGTTGACATGTTTGCATGGCCTACTTTAGCTAAAATGAAACAACGTGTATGCTATTTACCTGGCTTTGACAAGTGCCGCTCAATTTCAAAGATAAGTATGAATAATAATACATATATTATGGGAAAGAGCAAATAATAAGCAATTTTTTGAGACCATGGCCAACTATGATTTATATTTTAAAAAACGAAGCATTATATATTTTGAACGAAACTAGAAATAATTTTAAAAATCTGAGTAGTCCAGTGGATTTTATTCAAAAAAGTGCCTTAGAATGTTTACACCGTTTTGGAAAGATTTCGAAAATGACGGACTAACGATTTTTTTTTTAAATTGTTAAAAAATAAAAAACGCCCTATATCTCGGATACCAATAGAGATTTCTAAATGCGGTTTTCACCATTTATCTAATTTTGAAAATCGGGCCCAAGACACCCATGTCAGTTTTTTTCTATCTGGTTAGGAAATACGAGTATTTTGTTAAAACAGTCGAAATCGCTCCGCTCTATACATTAGGCTGGACCTAAAAAATCGACTTTTTTTTGGGAAAAGTATATCAATAATATTGTTCAAGGTAAAAGTTTGAGCCCTTAATATTAATAGTTCTAAATTTGCGTCTTACAGCCTAATCTTTTTTAATGCAAAACTTACAAATTGCTGATCCAAAAAATTTACCAACACACATTCTTTAAAAAATTCCGTCAAATAAGTCGATTTATGTAATTGGGCTTTGAAGATTGAACTATTTTTGTAATTTTGTTCTTTCTGTGTCAATTTTTGTTACCACTACAAATATCAATATTTATGTAAATCCAATACACATTTTTGTTTTTATTTGACTGCGTTATTTTTAGCATTAAGCGGTAATTTAGCATTAACATACACGAAGAAAAAATTTTGGAAGAGAGTAATACAATTGCACGAAAACCTACAATTATTGGTAGCAAAATAGACACCCGCTGCACATTGCAGCAATTGAAAATAAAGTTATTTAAAAAACCTTTTGCAACTGGCCACTACTGAAAGTTGTGCGAAATTTTTCACAAGCAGTTGTAAATTACAGAATGCATTATTATAACGGTTATTACAATTTAATGCTTCCTTTGCCACTGTTCTTTCGTACTATACATCACAACTTGTAGTAAACACTACACTGCACAAATGTTGATACTATAATTTTAAGGTTTACAAAAATTAGAAAGGAAAAACAAAATCAAAAGACCTTTATAATGAGGTGCTAAAAGACCATACGCTTTCCATTAAAAAAAAGTTGCTAGTGTCCCCTTGGTATTAGGTCACGTGACAGAAATTATTTTTATGCGAAAAGTAGTTTAAGTGACACCCTTTACCCAGACTTTACCCAATTTCGATATCTTTTTAAAGGACGGTAGTAATGACTGGGTTAAACCCAACTTAATTTTAAGTTAATAGCAGCTGTAAGTTATATATAACACTTCTTGTAACGGTAATTTGTCTTACTTGCTATTATTTTTTTAACTACTTATATGTTTTACGACACCCTGTATATATACCAAAACCCCAATTATTTGGGTAATTATTACAGAAAAATAAAACACTATTATTGCCATTTTTAAGTAAGTTTTATTGATTTTGTTTACACATCCTAATTACAATTAAAACAAATATCACCCCAAACAGCGGGGGTTGTTTAAAAATATTTTTGAATTAATTTAAAATAGAGGCACTGAGACGTTCTTGAAAATGCCGTATATATCCGGTCACCAATAATAACTTTTAAACCATAAAAATATCTTTTGATTATTTCTTGTTTTTTTCCGCCGCATGTGGATGCCGGGTGTCCACGAAATTACTAGCAAGCCAGTCATTTAAGAAAAAAAATCAGAACTTTGCTTTTAACCCATACGTCCACACATTCCACTAAAATTTTAAAATCATATAACATTTCTAAAGAGCATGACAGGCTTACAAGTGATTTCGTGCGCACCCGGTATATGAAATTACATTTCTATTGCTATTAGAGCAAAAATTTATTACCATACGACACAGAAAAATACAGTATTTTTAAAAACGCCCATAACATTGTTTGTGAACAGAAATGATTTATGGCCAATTGTTATAAAAGTACTTAAAATAATAATAAGTAAATATGTACAAAGAAAAATTATTACTTTTTAATAATAATGGAAAAAGCCTATATAGGAAATTATTAGGTTGTTTTGTATTTAAAATAATGGACATAACATTTAAACCCTATGATTGACGGTGCTTGGAAAAATATATATTTGTTGAATTCAGACATGCACACATAAATTTACCAGGAATTAATAAAAATATTTTTGTTTGTTCTGTTAAATTAGGTCTTAATAGAAACACTAAGTTTCTTTTTAACCATTATTTAAAATAAGGAAGCTTAAAAATGCATTATTTAATATTAACAAGAAAATTTTATGGTTTATAAGTTCGTGTACAAAAGAATGAATATTTCAATTTTTTCACCTAATTGATTTTTTTTTACTAACTTTGTACATCTAAATTTATTTTATGTATTTTTAAAGATACTTTTCAATATCTGTAAGTACAGCGTGTCTTAGGAAGTTCTTACCAAATGGAAAACTTTTTAATTCTTAACTTTACGAAAGTAAGAGCCTCTTTATAAAAAGTCCCGCCTGATGAGAAAATACATTTTCATAAAAATAATTTTATGTTAGATGCACAGGGTGACTCAAAAAGACTTTTAACCAAATTAGTATACAGGGTATTTTCTAACTACGGCACGAAACTTTAAAGTCTGATTTATTATGTCATTTTATGAAAAATATTTCCTATTAACATATGTTCGGAGTTGCTTCGTTTCTGAGATACAGGCGTTAATTATTTTAAACGTTTGTTTTTTTTGAATCTTAATTACAAAGCCAAATACAAAAAAATACGTCACTAAAAAGTTGTATTTTTAGTTGCTTTATAAAAAAACTATATTAAAAGCCAGTGGCGCATGTTTTCTCTTAATAATATTGGCTGTTGTGCCCACTCTACGCCACTGGCTTTTTATGTATTTTTTTATAAAGCAACTAAAAAAACTTTTTAGTGTGGTACATTTTTTGTATCTAGCTTCTTATTTAAGATATTAAAAAAACAGCCTGTAAAAAATATATAACGCCCTGTATCTCAGAAACGAAGCAACTCCGGATATATGTTTATAGGAACTTTTCTTTATAAAATTCCATAAGAAATCACCCTTTAAAGATTGGTACCGTAGTTAGGAAATAACCTTTATTTTAATTTGAAAACAAGTCATTTTTAAGCCACCCTGTACATCCAACCTTCAAATTTTTTGTGGAAATTTATTTTCTCATTAAGCAGGAATTTTAATGAAAAGACCCTTTTTTCGTAAAGTTAATAATTAAAAAGTGTCCCATTTGGTAAGAACTTTCGAAGACACGCTTTATATAGGTTCAGCTAAGTGAAAAGGTATATAGCAAGCAACTACAAAGCGAGATTGATGCACGTTGCGTTAAGAGATAGGGATATCGGGACAAAAATCGTATCAGTCTGATTGCACTAAAATAGTTCTGTTATTAGAGAATTATTGCGAGTTGCCTTATTAGGATCGGGTATTATTTATACCGGCCTTATTTAAATAATGCCTGTACTGCCTGTACTGCCTGTACTAATAATTTAAAATTATTGCACATCATGTTAAGAGTATTAATACTATTTACCATAAACAAATGGGGAAGAAATTTTTGTTTAAAAGTCACAAAATGCGGTTAGCGGTTAGTATTTTTTATGATGTATGCTTTTGTTTTATACAATTACAGAAACATATTGAAAAAGCACGGTTTTAAGTATTTTACCTCTAAAAATTTTACGAATATGTGGCCGACAGCCGTTCGGTTACACGAACACACCATGCATCTGCGCAAGCTCAGATTTTAAAGTAGGGCCGGTATTTTTAGTGCTTGGCCCTATTTTATTGTGCAATATTTCTCTATTAATAATTAAGTAAGGTACAATTTTCTGCTAATACAGAAAGCAATACTGTAATATTATTATACATTTAACACATATTTAAGTTGTTTTGAACATTTTAATTTTGGCATTTTGTCCATTTATTGACGCACTATTTCTATGTGTTGAACCGTCTCTTTTCCACGCATTGCCTGTAAACTCTTTAACATATCTGTATAAATTAGAGATAAAGAATAGCAAAATGAATTGTATATATGCCCATTATTTTGTATACAAAAACATAAGTTAGAATATTTTACTTTTGAACTATACTGATACCACCAACCACTGCACTGCTTAGTTCCATTTTGGCTTGTCAATAAGCTTATTAGAAATCGGGACTAAGTATAGTATATCTACAAAATATGCAAACATCAAAAACCATCCCAGAAATAATGCGCGTTATTGCACTAGTAACTCTCATACGCATATCCAGTATTAATGGTAAACAAATCAATGCATGTTCTTATACACGCAGTGGTTAAATATAATAAATTTCAAGTAAAGCTTTTATTTTTTTTTAATGACTGCTTTCTTTGACAATGATTAAATGAAAAAAAAAATTGTAAACTGACTTCTCCTAATGAGATTTACAGACTGTAAAAATTAAAAACTTCACTTTAAGAACAACCGGTATATGTCGTTCGTTAAGAAAACTAAGAAGAAATTGGTTAAAACAAAAAAAAACCGCCACCAACAGAACCTACTGCTTTCTACGTCCTTTATTATGATTGGTGACTGACTTACAGCACTGGAGTTTATGTCAAAGTAAAATATACTACTTTTATGAATATGCAAAACCAAAAACTAAAATAATGTGTATAATCAACAGGTGAAAAGATAAACGTAGAGATTAGAAAGTTACTATATCTACAAATACATCTACTTTTGGCATTGGTTTTTAAGTTATGATTTAGAGCAGAACGTTAATGGTTACTAACCTTTCTATTGATTCCAAATAAAAGTTATACTAAAATTTTTGATCATGATATTTTACCACTTTGCTTGTCTAAAGTCAAGACCCCCGTCCTAACTTTTGAATTGTTTGGTATTTTTCATAAACATTTGAGGACTCTAGTAAGACAACATAATCCAAATTTTAGGCAAGAAGTATAATATATATATATATATATATATATATATATATATATATATATATATATATATATATATATATATATATATATATATATATACTAGCTATGATTCGGCTTCTGCTCGGAGTTTATATGAGACCCAAAATAACCGTTGTTCTGAATGAGGTTCAAATACTCGACAAACAGATGGCGCCACTTACACCCTAATTTTTGAGCTTTCTAGATGATTCCAAAATTTTCAGAACTTTGTGACTCCGCCAATTTGTCAAGAATGAGTGATAACAGATATATAATATTTTACATTTTTTACACCCACAACCACCCACCTTCCACCCACTCCCGACCAAACTCCCTTTACTCACAATGGGAGACCAAGGGTATTTGTAACCCCGACGGGAAGTCGATAGGAGTTGCGGATGATAGCGAAAATCGTGGACACACGAACGTACATTAGCATTTTATATAATATATATTAGATTAGATTTAGATATATATATATATATATATATATATATATATATATATATATATATATATATATATATATATATATATATATATATATATTTACAGGGTGTTTCGGGAGGAAAGGGAAATATTTTGGAATATGTTCATAAGGTCAAAATAAGAGAAATTAATCCATATGTTTTAATCCGATTCTTAACCGTCTCTGAAATAATTAGTTCTAGAGTTTTTTTGTAACAATTTTTTATTTTTAAAGCAACATCAATAAATACTAAACAAAATTCCACTAATTTAAAATGTTTTTTTACAAAAATACCCCCACGAACTTCAATACAACCTGCAGCACGTCGTTAATCGCTCGTGTTGCGCGTTGAATTGCTTGCGGATTATTTTTAATGATATTTGCAGCATTTAAAATTCAATTGTTACGGTTTCTACTCGTGATTCGTATACTAGTGATTTCATCCATCCCCAAAGGCAATAATTCAATGGGTTTAGGTCTAGTGATCTCGGTGGGCCGTTTAAGGCCCTTCTGCCAATCCAACAATCAGAAAACGATTATTTAAGAAATTACGCACCCGGCGACTAAATGAGACGGGGCTCCATTGTGCTGAAAGAACATTCGATGTCGAACAATCAGCGGAACATTATCCAACATGTGTGTTAAATGGTCTTTCAAAAATTGTAAATAGCCATCTCCAGTAAGACGCTTAGGCAATACAAAAGGGCCAAATAACTGGTCGTTGAGCATTTTACACCACACATTAATACTGAATCGGTGCTGGTGCTCGGTTCAAACGCGGCATGAGAGGATTTTCATCTGACCACCGATGTTCATTGTGACAGTTATTGATTCCTTTGTGGGTGAACTGAGCCATCAAGCAATAAAATGTATTTATGCAGGCCTTGATTTTGTTGATCCATTCCCCAAAATTAAGCCATAATCACCTTCTTGAAGATGTTGAACCGGTTGTACATGGAAAGGCTTTAAACCGTTTTTTCTAAGTGTCCTCCAAACGTCCAAATTTGATTATAATCGAAGTTCTTTCATAATCCGTCTCGAACTAACACCTGGGTTCTCTTCAGCCATATCCAGAATATTCTCTTCATCTTCCACATTTAGACCCGCCTCTCTCGTTCAGAATCAACTCTACGCTTGAAAACATTCCTATTTCCTGAGCATTTGCAAAAACCTTTTCAAAACTTTTCGATTGGGAACTCTTCGATTTGAAAACAACGTCGGTATTCATCAACAGCACGTAATGCGCTACCATTACAGAAACCATACACGAATATCATGTCAGCATACCCTATGAGTAAATGTATGAGGCATTACGTACGGGACCTTTTTCGAGTCGAAACGCTCAGAATCAATCAAACTGACAACAATGCTTGTCAAAACTATCAGTCAATTAAATTAGGTATTGACAAGAAATGAAATACCTAAAAACTGGTGTTAGAAATACAAAACTTTTAATTACTTAATTTTTTTTTAAACTTCACCGATTATTTCAGAGACGGTTAAGAATCGAATTAAAAAAACATATGGGTTAATTTCTCTTATTTTAACCTCTGAACATGTTTCAAAATATTTCCTTTCCTCCCGAAACACTGTATATATATATATATATATATATATATATATATATATATATATATATATATATATATATATATATATATATATATATATATATATATAATATTCAAACTAAGATTGTGCGCCATTTTGAAAAAAAGGAAAAAGCGGGGTCTTGGGGCACATCGTTTTAAAGCTCCGGACGAGTAATTTATAACCCTTTCATATAAAATAAGTACCTTTACCTACTATAAAAAAAAGATACTTTAAAATTACTCTAAATACCTGATTTGATGGTCATATCCAAATCAGGTATTCAGGTAATTTTCAAAGTACCGCCATTTTCTAGTGGGTAAAAGTAATAACTTAAGATTCTGAAGTTATAAAGTACTCGTCAGAAGCCTTAAAATAATGGACGCAAGACCCGCATTTCCATTTTTTTAATGGCGCCAAACTGTTAGTTTTACATTTATATTTGTCATTTCTTGCCTTAAATTTGGTTCATGCAGTCTTACTAAAGTGTTTAAAATTTTTCTGAAAAAAAACAAACCATTTAAAAGTTAGAAGGGGGATCCTGACTTTAGACAAGCACTGTATAACTTTCTAAGTTACCCATTATAAAAATACCCATCAATTTATTCAAGATGTTCAGTAACTTAACCGACAAACTTTAGGGGTGATTCTACATTGAAAATTAGGAAAAACGATTTATAAATATATGTGCTAAACGTCTTAGTTTTTACGTACGGGGTGTTAAAAATTTAAAAATGGTTTTTTTATAATAACTTCAATAACAATTTTAATATTAAAAAAAAGAGGACTCCTTCTATACATCACAAGACATTTTTTGGCATATAAGAAAAAAAATATTTTTATTATATTTTTGGGTAAACATATCTTAGAAACAAAAGGTACGTCACTGCATTTTTTGTTAATATATATTTTTAATTTCCATTTAAGTTAAAAAATTAAATACTTTGACTTTTTTTATTTGATAAAAAGTTTTTGCGTAAATCAATAAAAACCATTTTTTGGCATGGTCGAATCCCTATCTAGTTAGAAAATAAAAAATAATGATATTTTTTATTGCAGAAATAAGTTAAAAAAGTTAAAATATTAGAATTTGTTCCAAACAAAACGGGAGTTTTGAGAAAATATCTTTATTTTAGAAAAATGCAGTGGCGTATTATTTTCTTCTTAGAAAATATTTTTCTATAACCCCACATAGATGACACTGGTAAAAATGATTTTTTTCCTGTAGTCAAAAAATGTCTTTTGATACAAAGGGCGCGTCCCACAAATTTTTAAAAAATATCTGAATTTGTATAAAAGTTAGGAAAAAAACAATATTTTTTAAACATTTTTAACAGCCTGTAGTTCGAAAACTAAGACGTATAGGATATATGTTCATATTAAGTTTTTTTCCAAATTTTTATTTTAAAATTAATTTTTACAGCTTATTTGTTAAGTTACTGGGCACCCTGTATTTTAAAGAAATAATGTATTTTTTAAGATATAACCAGTATTTCTACCAAAAATAATATGTTCTTGGTAAAATGTTTTTCTTAGTAATTTTTTAAATTTAAATTTCTTTATAACATTTCAAGGTTTATATTTTATGCTTGCCTTATAAATAAGGGCCATCTGCAATAAGTTTAAAGTGCTATTTAGCACAGAAACATGCAAATTCTTGCCTTTTAGAAGTGGGGTAATGTACCGGATACAACAATTTCCAAAGAAAATTTTAAAATATAAATTTCTAGTCCTCCTTCTTTTTAAATAACTTCATGAAAAGAAAACATCGCTACAAAATTGCATAATTGGAAAGAAGTATTTCTGTAACTTTAGACATAAAAATATCCTGAAAAAAAAGTTTTGTTTTTTTTGGAAATTGCTATATTATTATTATAATATATTGCTTTGTTTATTTTGTTAAAAATTTGTAGAGTTCTGGCTGTATTTATACAGGGTGTTGAGGAGATGATGTTCGTAACTTCAAGAGGTAATCCTTGCGTTATTCTTAGCAAAAAGTTCTTTATCACATTTATCCGAAAAAAAATGCTAAACAAATTTCTTTTTATTCATAAAATAAGTTAATTTTGCACCTTAATTATATAAAATCATGTACATAATTTCGTAAAATAATTCAATACATTTTATTTATTAAGTAACTGTCTCTAAAATTATATTATCGCGCTTATTAAATACAATTTTCCGAAAAAAAAACAGACAAGCAAAATCCCTCACACAATTGGCAACGTTGCGTCGTTTGCGACATGCCGTCGATAGGCAAAAACATATAGTAAATTCATAAAACAGGCACTTGGAGCGAGAAATTTTAATTTCGCTTTGCACCAGTTCTATTAAAATTTGAACCAACTCGGTGCCAGGGCGCTTTTTGTAAGAGCAAGAGCGAAACGAGAAAATGCGCATTGTCACCGAGCCCGGTTAAAGTATCGCATGAATAGGACTTCAGGCTGAACTTGATCTTTCCGATCTGTCACAAAATTTAATCTGACAAATAAACTTTTTGTTCATCTTATTATTTTTTATTTTATTACTCATTGCAGTCTCCTAATTCAATACCCATGGATTTTCTTTCAAAGAAATACTAATTGTGTCACATTAAAATCGACTAGCACACGAAAAAAAAACAATATTATAATTTTTAGGTTAGGACATTCAGTTTCCTTCTACGACACCGCCAAAAAGAACGGTTCCAAAAAGTTCGAATTCTCCGAGTGTAATATCAGCACCGTGAAGACGAAAAGTGATCTCTCAGAGTGCCGGCAAATTCACTGAACACACACATTTGTTGCTTGACAATAGAACTCTTTTGCGTGAATATAAAAATTTGCTCTGCACTGCCAGAGTTCAAGCTTAGTGCACAACTAGGGCGACTTCGTGAATTCACTAATAAATACCTACGTCGGCGTCGAGGGTTTCTTGCATACATAAATGCAAGTAATGCTTTCCCGATGATATAATATTTAATTTTTAGTGTGTAACATCGTATTAGTGCGTGAATTTTAATGCGAAAAGATGTTTTTGGTACGCGAGCATTGCAATATGCTTTTTATTTACAGAGAGGCTCATTGCAATTCAGAAAAAGGTAGACGTATTTACGAAAAATATTTTTCTAATCGAAGGCTACCAACTAGAAGAACATTTGTAGAAGACTTCCAAAAACTTTTGAGCACAGGGAGTATAGTGCCCAGGCAATTGACAAGGATTCGACACGTAGTACGAAAAGTATTGTCATTACTAATACATTTAACTGTAACTTTATGTAATTTACAAATGTTGTGATTTTCTTTGCTAATCTTGGTGCATCGCATTGTTTTAAATAAGTGACTGACAATAATGAATATTGGTGGTGTGTATCGCCATGTATCGGTAAGTCCAGTCAGTTTTTTTAAGTAAATTATATGTACTAAAATCGTTAATAAATAAAAATATTAGACTCAAAAATTGCGTAAAACCATTTAGTAATTCAAGAAATAATTTTTAACAAATATCATACCAATGTAAACAATTCGATGATTTATGCACGATTCTCGCGCTCTCGTATGCGTTGCAATGTTGCAAAAATGTTTGAAAAAAAAATAATTATTTACGACCTAATTTTCTCGAAAACGATTGATTTTTGGACATATTTTATTATAAACTTTTTTGCGTAGAATAATGCCAAGAATCACTTCCTAAAATTATGTACATTATTTCCCTAACACCCTGTATAAGTGTAACTATATTAATATTTATATGTTTTAGTTTTAGGCTATGTGATATGTGTTTTACGATATTACATTAAAATTCCTTAGTTGTTTAAATTGCGCATTGCAAAGATATGTTTATTAGAGAACTGTTCACAATTCAAAATTAAGTCTTTCTTGCTATTTTTTAAGCCCAGAACATTAAAACATATTTTTGGAAAACTTACCAGACATGCAAAAGGGACCGCTTTGACACAAGTATCTGGATATAGGCTCTATGCACGCATATAGTCCATAGAGTCAATTGAACATAGCAAACCTGCAGATCGGCTAAAAAGAAAAGTGCAAAAATGTAAATTGCGTGGTCCACATACCTAGCTATCACTTTACTAGACTGTTTCTTAATATTTCATCCTGTAATTTCTATAAAAATATATTTAAAAAGGAAGTTTTAACACCCTTAAGATAAAAAAAATAGGAAGTTCCCATTAACATTTAGCTCTAATAAGTTTCCTAAAATATAACATCGTTACCTATATTCTTAAACAAAATATTTTTTAAAAGTATTAGCATACTATATTATTTATTAATATTAATCTTTAGCATTTTATTATTATATACATTTGCAATAATATTTACGTAGAGTTGTAAGCTTAGCATTGACAGTATACACTTTGTACTTTATTTTACAAATATTTATATTTAAGACGAATTTTGTCAGTGCAGTTTTTAAATTTGTAACATTTAGGCAAATATATACATTATGAACAAAAATGTTATTTTTTTAAGTCACCTATTTTGCAGTGGGTTAACCCTTAGTCCCTCTACACATGAGACTTACAATTAGTCAACGTGCCACGCGCAACGCTGCGCGTAAAATATAGATTTAGAATCCTGTTTTTCCATAAAAGAAGCATGTCAGATTTAAGGTCGGGCCTCACATAACGAGCCCGTGGCCGTGCGTTTCCCTGGTGAAATGTAGGAGGATGCGGTGCAAAAGTTTTGTATTTAATTAAACTGCAGGAATATGAGTCAATTATTCTACGCTTCTCATAACACCTGATCGTAAAATGAACCTTCACAAATAAGGTAACGCAGTTTTAAGGTTTGGCCACACATAACATCGTTTTACCGTTCTAATCAAATTCCGTAGGCTTAATATTAACGCACCGTGCCCGACCACACACTACACACAAAAATAACAATGTATTCGTTAGTTTTACTTACATAATATTTACTCTTTTTATACTTATTAAATCACTTTTTCTTGTATTGTTTGTTTACAACAACTAACCTTTAACAACTAACTTATAGTTTTTATACTTAATTAACTGAAATAAAAGGTGACGCCCATAAACTCAAAGCTTGGTTCGGAGAACATCGGCGCTACCCAATCAATGTATGCTTTCATTTTCTGGGCATGTTTCAGACCGTACGAGACACGGTCGTACTAGGATGCGGGTCTTGTGGGACATCGGTGCGGTTATTTGTGGCCAGACTTTTACCTATACTATACCTAAAGTTTGGAAAAAGGGAACAGAGATAAGTAGGAAAATCGGTTTTATTTAAACAAAGAGATATACATACATAAAACAATAGACTTAGCTTGATAAAAATGCTTTGTATATTTTTTGAGGGCTTGAAAAGTGTTATTGAATTTTTTCGAATTAATTTGCCCCACTTTCCTCTATCACCCTGAAATCAGGCTCGGTGCGGTTATGTATGGCCCGGCCTTTAAAATGAATGTTTTGGGCGTTGTTGCCGTTATAGCGGTGTGCTTATTAAAAAGAAAATATTCAAAACAGGCGATTTGGGCTCATTCTCTCGTAAACTTGATGTTATTAAAAGGTTCATTTGTAACCCTGTATTTTAAAATAAAAAAATATCCAAGATTTTTATAAATTACTTGGAATGACCACTACGTATACAAATATGTTCGTTGTAGCGGGAAAAGTCATCAAATACTCATTGTGTTATGAGCGGCCAAGTTCTGCAAAACAAAGGCACATTTAACCTTATAAGCATCTTAAAATAACCCTAGCTTGCATAAATACATTATATATACAGCGTGTCTTGGAAAGGTATTACCAAATGGAAAACTTTTAATAATTAACTTTACAAAAAAAAAGTTGTACTTGTTCAGAAAATACATTTTCACACCAATAACTGTGTGTTGAAGGTAAAGAGTGGCTTAAAAAATAGTTTTTTTCGAATTATTATGGAGGGTTTTTTTTAACAACGGTACAAAAATTTAAAGAGTGATTTCTATGTTATATTATGAAAAAAGTTCTCATAAACATATTTCCGAAGTTGCTTTGTTTCTGAGATACACGGCGCTAAAGTTAAAAAAAAACAGTATTTTGTAAATATCTTAAAAACCCCCAAGTAGATTTGGCTAAAATTTGGTACGTTTATTAGATGTAATTAAGCGCTTGTAAAGCCAAAACTATATTAACTTTATTTGGTCCAGTTGCGTCTCAGTGGGCACCATAGCCAATATTATTAAGAGAAAAATGTACGCTACTGGTTTTTTTTTATAGTTTGTTTCGCTTTGTATTTAGGATATTTATAAAATACCAACTTAAAAAAAGCCTTTTATCTTAGAAACAATGAATAAAATGACATAAAAAATCACCCTTAAAAGTTTCGCATCGTAATAAAAAATACCTTGAATTTTAATTTATAAACAAGTCATTTTTAGGCCACCCTATACATTCAACATAAAAATATTTTATGAAAATGCATTTTCTTATTAAGCTGGACTTTTTATAAAGAGGCTTTTTTTTCGTAAAGTTGACAATTCAAAAACTTGCCCGTTTGGTAAGAACTTCCTAAGACACACAGTATAGCCACCACCGACAGCTTCAACAAAGCTAGAATTTCCCTTTCTTTTAAGCCTAGAAGTGTTTTTAACTGTTTAATGTAAATACTTACTATGATTATGTTCTAAATCGACCCCTTGGAAAATATTGTTTCCATATTTGAGAAATGTTGTCCCCCACAACCCTCAGCTTTCAAGATTCAGCTCAAAGAAGAGCTGTTCGTCTTATTGGTGATCTTTTGCTTTTAAAAGGCTTTCTTCTCTTTTGCTCATCATCGAGCTGTAGAGGAGCTATTGATTTTTATAGATTCTTCTACGGTTTCTGCTTAATTCTTCAGTATAATTTATCTACTTGCAGTTCCCAACACTCGTAAGTGTCGCACATATACGGTCCAACTTGACAGACCCCGAGCGTCCTACTTTTTTGTTCTTTTATCCCTGAAGTTTATAGATTGGGAAACCTGCTTTCCGCGGAGCTATTTCCTCTTTCTTTAAATCTTTAAGTATTTAAGTCCCTTGTTAACAAACTCCCTTTTACATCGCTTAACACATTTACGGTACGTTAGAAGTATTTAGGTTTTTATCCTTCGTGAAGTGTTCAAAGATAATAAAATCACTTTACACTGCGAAAAAGGAAGGTTTGTGACTTATTCTGACATACCGGTATGGAAACCAAACCGCCGATCTTAGCAAATATGTATATTTAATTTTTTACACCAGTCTACTATGTACTCCCCTACAATTCCTCGCTGCAATGAGCCTGCCGATTGAAGCAGAGCGATACCAGGCTTCCCGCTTCCGCCTTTCGTCAGACGACAACGCGAGCAACTTACTTCTCACCCCGAATATTTCCTATGCTTTTAATTCCCTATGGTCGGTGAGTTCGTTTCCACACCGGTATAAATAAAAAGAAACTGTAAACAATGCCTAAGTAAGATATCATTAATAAGGTAAACAGCTCTTTTTTTTTTTTTTTGTCTTTTGGCTTTTGGCATTAGCCATACAGCCTGAACAGCTCTTCTATGTATGAAATTAAGAATGTTAAGGGTTATGGGGGACGCCATTCCCCAGATATGAGAACACTTTTAGAAAGGGAGAATTTGAGATATATACAAAGTATTTAAATTAGAAATAATAATAACAACGGATACAGGGTGGTTCCTAAATAATGCATCAAAATTTACCTGAAGAGTTGTGAAGTTAAAATACTTCGATTTAACTTAACTTACCTTAGTACAAAAGTTGACAATAACTGAGATACAAGATGTCAAAGTTCAAAAGATATTTTCAAATTATTTTGATAGGTTTTGAAAACTGTAATAAAACTTGATATCTAGGGGTTTTCTGACATAAGCTATTCATATCTGATGTTAACTTTTAGGTGTTAACCAGAGGACGCTACCTACAGTACTTTAAATTTCTCTTAAACGTCGCAACTTTTTTGTACTTTCCCGTATGTACTATCTAAGCAATATAATAAACTTTTCTATACTTTCTACACAAAAAGATATACTTTTTAAGATTCGCTCTGAGCAACCGTTTTCTAAATATTTGCGTTGAAGTTATTTAGTACAACTTAAAAAAAAAACGTATTAGCCATAACTACAACTAATCATAGTAAAAAAAATAATTTAATTTATTTATTCATATACTTTTGGTTGCACTAAATCACTTAAATGCAAATATTTATAAAAAGGTAAGTTTAGTGAAATCGCAATATATTAACTTTACAATTCTCCAGTTGAATTTTGGCCTAAGACCCAAGGACCACCTTGTATAAAAGACTTAGTTTTGTCTGCAGAGGCGTAAGTGTATGTCCCCTTATTTCAAATAAGTGGCTTAAAACTTCCTAAAAGCTAAATATCCAGTTGCTATGCATTAAGCAGAAACTTAGTTGATAGTTTTTGCTGAACACAAATACGGTATACGAGACTATGCGCGTCAAACCGCGGTGGGAATTTGATTTTCACTGCGGCCACTATGTAATGCATAATATGCTCTGTGAACAATCATAAACCCAATCATCTCACCAATCCCAGTTTTTTTATTATTTTTTAACAAAATTTACTCTTGCTGAAAATTGGCGCATAAATATTTTTTCTTTTTTTTTTAATAAAATATATTAAACATTTACTTCATTCACTATATTTCGTTAAAAGTTTATATTTAAAAACTATAATTTTTAAAACTGGTTTATGCTCGTTAAACCTAATTTTTTAATCGAAAAATATAATTTTGATTTTACGTTATTCTCTAAAAAATACATTATTGAGAATACTTAATTATGAATAACGTTTTCTTGTCTTACTAACTACTTTAAGTCGACAAGACATACAGTCAGATAAATAAGGTATCTCGGATCCATTGGGGTTGATGTAATCTCACTCCTGCTATAAAGACTCTCCACTGATCTGGATGGATTGCCAATGTTATTACCTGCGCGAAACAAAAGTTACTCTTCATGGGAGAAAAAATGTGTTTGTGCACTTGGGTACCAGTCATCCCCGAGGTTTGACGCGCGGGCGCTAAACAGACTATCCGCATTATCGAAAAGAATTTATCAACGCATTGTCTTGGTTTCTCGTTTAAAGGATGTTCAAAGTACGGTAGCTAAAGAACGTGCACGGTGTACCGGTACTGTATTCTGACATGGCTTTTAAGTACGCAAGTTCGTACACCCCCGATTTGTTTACTGTGCAAAAAAAACTATTTTACTTCTAAAAATATTTAAAAAATGTTTTCATAAGCATGTCCCGAAAATACTCTCTCTCTCTCTCTCTCTCTCTCTTTCTCTTTCTCTTTCTCTTTTTCGAAGATAACTAAAATAACTTTTAAGGTAGGCTAGCTAAGTTTATTATAGTTGTTTATTTTCAAGCCTGCAAACTGTGTGGTATTTTACCCAGTAAACCTCTCTAAATTTTGCTTCATAAGACACGTAAAGCCGGTGGTCCCGCGTATCTGTGTAACAACATTTGGTACGTAACACAGGTTTTTACGCCCTGAAAAACACATACTAACTAAAAGAACAAGAAACTAATTGTATAGGTACTCTTGTGGAGTCGCAGCTATGACGGTATTCAGCTAAAGACTAAAGAAAAATTTGCTATAACGTTTAGGTTTAAATAAAAATTAATGTAATGGAAGCCCAGAAAATGCATTTCATTCCATCTACATGATTGCCTACATCAATTAAGCAAAAAATAGTTTATTTTATTGTAAGTTCATGATTGTAATTGATATACCAGAGACTAAGGGTCTTTGCACATGGGTCGGTAAAACAGCGACGAGGACGCGATTTTTACAGACTTTTACAGCACGTAGACATATTATAGCGTGTCCGATCTCAGCAATCCGCATCATTTAACAAATACAATACAAAACCGTTTTGTATGTTATTTACAGCGTGATTCATATTGTGATTGTGTCTGGTTTTTACACGGGAAAATTAGTGTTACGTCAAGAAATTTTTAGATCAAAGATGGATTTGTTTATTATTAGATTTGTAGAGGAGGTTTAAAAACATCCTGCACCTTATAATTATACTTTAAAAAAATATTTGCAAAAAGATTACATAGAATGAGCTTGGAATAAAATAGCAAAAGAAGTCAACCTGTCGGGTATGAAAATATATTATTTTTTATCTGTAAAATAATGTTCGGTAGGATTTAGGCTTTTGTATACTTGTCTTTAAGGGGTCTATTTTGGCACTGTTTAACCCAATAAAATAATTCAAAGGGGTAGTTTTTGCCCCATCGCGGTCTGGTTCGGAGAACATCGGCGCTCTCCTATCGACATATGATTTCTTTGGCTAAGAATATAGTAAAATTTGACCATTAAACGTATGCTTGTCTCAATGCAGTTATCGCCACTTCAGACACAAACATGTGCGTACATACTGTTAAAAGCTTGTCGAATCTTGGTCTCATCGCTGTTTCATCGACCCATGTGCGGAGTGCCTAAGTTTCATCAACATAAATAATTTTTAGGTACTCTTAGCACGCAATATTTATAGTTAGTATCTATGTTTAACTAAAAATTGTCCAACATTAAGGTCACGATTACCAAAAACTAGTTGGACTCCAAAATTGTATTAAGAAAGACATAAAGTACTTAAAAGCACCTTACACAAAATTCGTCAGCGATTTTTACAATATTTACATCAATATTTACCTAAAATCAGTCTCAGCTTCGATCGATATGTTACACAAAATAAAATCAGTATACTGGTGTAAATATAGAAGTTAACCACATATACAGGGTGATTTTTAAGGTAATAAATTCCTTTTAACACTGTATAGAATACAAGAAAATATCATTTTTTAAATAAAATTATGTTCAAAAATGCCTGTTTTCAAAATACAGGGTGTTGAAGTTTGAAGAAAAAATCCCTTTTTATCATAACTTTCTTACCACTCCAGGTGTGTCCACAAAATTTGGTACACTTCGTCTAAATATTACATAACAATTTCTGCCGAAAAGTTTTTAAAAAATTTTACCATTTGCGTTAAGACAAAGATTTTTTAAAAAATAATAGGCCACTGCTTTTTCCTTGAATCAATATTATTTTTAAAATGTTGATTTACTTTAAAGTTAATTTGGTTTCTGTTTAGTTTTTAGGATAAATGGTTTTCGTTTAAAAAATAATTAAAGCCATTTTGATGCACGGCAAAATCGCTAAAATCTGATATGGTGTTTTATTTCTAAGTTAGTTTTTTGACTGTGTAAAAGCTTTTTAAGAGCAACAAACTTTTTAATGACATTTAGATTATAGTAATGTATGTATTTTACTTTACTTTAACATAAATTTTAAATACAAAACACCATATCAAATTTTATTGATTTTGCCATGAATTAAAAAAGCTTTTATTATTAAAAACAAAAACTTTCGTCCTACGGAAAAATAACAAAAGACCAAATTAACTTTAAAGTAAATGAATATTTCAAAAATATTATTGATTCGAAAAAAACAGTTGCGTACTATTTTTTTCCTAAAAAATTTAATACAAATCTTGTTCAAACGCTACTGGTAAATTTATTTAAAAAAGTTATACTGCCAAAAAAGTAATATAATGTATAAAAGAAGTGTACCAAATTTTGTGACAATATCTAGAGTGGTAGAAAAGTTTTTTAAATTCGTAATTCGAAAACGAAGCATTTTCGAACATGAATTTATTTAAAAAATTCCTATTTTTTTGTTTTTTATACTTTGTTAAATACAATATATAAACTTTAAAATAACCCTGAATATTAAAGCCTATTTTACAAACTTAAAGTTTCGTTCCCGCAGACGTTACACGAAGACACACGAACATTAGTCCATAGCATGTAAGAAATACATTACTAACGCACAAATTTAATACTTGTAGGTTAAGTTTTTAATTTTGTGACACTTAAGACTTTACAGCAATAAAAATGTCATATCCATAAATAACAATCTTTACCAAAGTGTTTCTCTAAGATGCCGGCATTCTTTGTTCATGTATCATTTAATTGGCCTATTGGAAAATAACGAAATTTAATGTGTGAGCTTATCTCCTAATGGTTTTCAAAATAGTCCAATACAATTTTGTTGTAAGATCATTAGGGAGCAATAATGAGAGGTATTAAAATTTACATGCGATTTCCTACGACAACAATATTTTTTTTCTCCAAGTTAAAAGTAGAAGAGTTTTTGATTTTGTTAAATTTAAAAATTAACTAACCGACAAAAACTAGTTAAAATTGCAATTATATTTCTAATTTTCACGAAAATACCTAAGTTAGGATGCTAGATCTTTTAAGGCATTTACATTAAGATAACGAAAAGTACCTGTTAATTTCAAGCTTAAATAAGGATTTACATTTACAGATTGCACTTTTAGATTCTTATTCTCCTCGCTTTGTTTGCACATTTAAAATTAAAATTTCTTCTTCATCTTGCTTAATTTAAAAAATTAGGTCAACAAAGTAATTGTTTATTTAGTAATGATAAGTTTAAAACTATGTACTAAAAATAAAAAGTGTGTCAATGGTACAATGCTCCTAATTTATAAAAGTTACTATATAAACCTTCTAATTTCTTTTTAAAGGTAGCAAAAACAAATTATCGGTACATGAACAATTATATAATTTATAAAAGTTTTATGATTTGCGTATAAAAATAGTGAAGTAAATGTCACTTTCAAAGTATTTTTCAGAATATTGACATTGACTGCTGCTTAAGGTATAAGTTTAAAATACATTTTAGGTACTTTTATCCATATTCAAAATTTTTAGCTTAAGGTCGAATACCGAGTGTTGCTTGTAATATCACAATTTCATTAAAGTATGATACACATTTTTTTGATTTTTTTATGTAAATTTATAATTTTACAGGGTGTTCCTAAAGTTGGTTTATCAATTTTATCCAAACGATTTGTAAAGTAATTTCATTACAAAAACTATATAAATATTGGCCCATTACATTTTCCATTCTCATAATAAAGAGTAATGAAGTAATAAAAAAATGGGTTTTAATAATTATTTTAAATATCCTTCACCCAATTTTGTTTGTAATATTATGGTGTTATACCTGACATTAAGTAGCTAATTTATTACTAACTTCATTAAATCTAACAAGTCTATCCTCGAGTGGCACCTGAACGAATAGTTTTAACAAAAAGCTGTAAGTCACTGGCTTTTGTACAATATTGATATCTCTAAATTAAATAAAGAACTTAAAGAATCGCCTGATAAAATAATTGACTTAACTTTAAAAACACCTTGTCTAATAATTAGATGGCTTTAGGGGATTTATTATTGCTTTGACCACGTTTTTAATGGTCCTTGAGAGGATAATGTGAGTATATTCTGTTTGTAAATGTCATTTAATAAGCAAAAATTGTTTTTTTGCATTTTTACAGCCTAACATATGAATTTACTTCCGGTTTAGCTGGAAGCACTAGTAATCTTCTGACTGATTTAACCTATTACCCTTGCTTGTATAAAAAATTTGAATTTAAACATTAAAATTTAAAAAGAAGGGTTATTTTTATCTTTATTTTGCATGATAGGACTTTAAAAAAAATGTAATCTTATTGTTAAATTTTTCTGAAGTAAATATTTACACCAGTGTACCTTACACCATTCGTAACATGTCATTTTCACCACTTTTATATTGATATACAATTTTTATATTGTCTAAACGCAACACATAGAAGGTTCCCTTGCTTAAATCTCAGAAAATGTTTTAAACATTACAAAAAGCAACAAAATGGTATATACAGTTAAAAAAAATATATTAATTAAAAAAAATAATAATAAATTATAATTTTGCCTTATTATATAAGGGTAATAGGCAAAATAAGTCTATGTTGCTAAAAGATTTATAGGAGTAGAGCAATTACAATTATAAATACATGTTTTAGACAAGAGAACCAGTAAATTAGGTAAAGAACCATAATATTCAAGTTTTTAGATTTGCTTTATTCTAAGATTATCTACACATATTGTTAGCTTAGAGCCACCTGATGGCGTTTTTGCTACATCTAGGGAGCTTTACCTTTTTAATTTATTAACATATGTTAGCAGCTGTAATAAAATAACACAAAGGCTTAAAAGACAAAAAATAGGTACGTTATAATAATTTATTGGTATTTTAATATCAATTAAATTTATTTTAGTGGCACCATTTTTTTGCCTAACTAAAATTAGTAAAAATTTAATAAACAAAAAATAAATTTACTTTTTTATAACATGCATCTGTCTTGTTTTACGTTTTATTTTGATATTTATATTAAAAGACAACTAAGTAAATTAAAAGAAAAATATATATATAATAAGTATCCAAAACTTGAATATATTTTTAAAATTTATTTAAATTCACCTTAAAAATATCTTACAAATATAGGAACATATGCAGCACAAAATGTTTAAAGACATAATTATACGGAACCTATATCGAGTTGTTGCACTGGCTGATCCTGTTATTGGAGGTTCTTTTATAGGTGGAGGACCGTTAGAGGGCAGAGTGTATTCACCTTCGTAGTCATACTCTAGAACAAAACATTATTATTAACTTAGATTATTATATTTTTACAGAATATTAAACTATACTAAGTGCGTATTCTTGAGATTAAGACGATTTTTTAACATGAATAAAAAAATCAATTTTAAAGTACAACCATCATTGGTTGCATAAGCAAATTATATATTTGTTGCTACGTATTCTCATTGAATTTTATACAGGGTGTATTACGGTCGATGGTAAAGGTACCTAAGGAGACGTTTACGGAAAACGAAACATTACATTTTTTTTAAATTTGGCAACATAGGTGGTTGCTTGCTATAACGATATAAAATATTTTATTGATACAGCATTGCCGCTTATACCAAAAAGTAATATCATCTTTAATATTTTATATGGAACAACCTGTATATTATAGTAGTTTTGGATTCGCCATTACTTTCTAAATATTTTTGCCTGATATTATCCTATACCTATCTTTAACGGTTTTAAAGTTAATAATTATATTCCACATTATTTGTTTAAAACATATCTCTTATAAGATGACTTTTACTACTCTATCTGCATTCGTAAAAATTTAAAATTTAGGGTGTTATAAGTTTTGGATTATTTCAAGGCTCTCTACGTTTGTTTTGTGTGGAGAAATTTCTTCTGAATTATACAGGATCGCTTAAAATTCGTGATTTAATCTCAAGATATAAAAATATTAAAAAGTCTTTTTAAATGGATCTCCCTATATATGATCTAAGAATTTAAAGACCCACTAAAAGGTTTTCTAAATGATGTATTATGTTCCTATACCCAAATGCTATGGTTCCGGAAATAAACGCAAGTTTCTTTAAAAATCAAAATTTAGCATAAGTAGTACCTACTTATCGAAGAAAGCATTAAAATGTCGTGACACGCTTACTGTCAAATAATCATAATAATATTTTTAGTCACGATATTTCATGGTTATCTTCGTTAAGAACTTATTATGCTAAATTTTAATTTTAAAGAAACTTGCTTTATCTCCGGAACCATCCCAGCAACAAGCTGACGTCTTATTGACGTCTCTTTTTAGTCATTTTTGGTCATATAGGGTCAGCAAAGACGTCATAAGATGACGACAAAATGATGTTAAAATGACCTCCTAAGTCACAGACAAAAGACGTCCTGTTGATGACGTCATAATGACGTCTTTAAGATGACGGAAAATTGACGCATATACTTTTTTAAAAGCTAAAATGATACGATAATTTATTTAGTGAAATTATTTCTAATTATAAAGTAAATATGCTCGCAATTTGCTTGCACTGCAAGGTCACATCTCTCGGGACGCTGTCCAACCTGGAGATGCAGATTTTAACACTAGCCGAAGGTATTTATTCCAGAGCTAATTGAGATCACCAACCTTAGACCGGTCTCGAGCTATTTTGGTTCTCATCTGTACGGTGTAGGCGATAACAACAAGCTTCAAAAAATTTCTATAAGAAGCGAAGATGTTAAATAAACGTGGTAGCTTATTGTCCATTACGCCATCTATTGGTAGAGTTCTTTTCTATTTCAATTTTGTAAAATTATTAGTCTTATTTTTCTGTTACATGATATTTTGATTGAATTTTGACACGAATCATATAATGTCACATAATTTTTCTCGCGGATTTGCGAAACATGACGTCATTAGATTTTTTATAAGCTAGTATAACGAAAAAATGATGTCGAAAATACGTCACTTCAACGACGTCAAAAACACGTCATTAAAATGACGTCAAAATTTTGGTCTGATGACGTCTTATGACCAAGAATTACTAAAAAATTACGTCATAATGACGTCAGCTGCTGCTTGGGATGGCATCTAGGTATAGAAACATGATATATCATTTAAAAGGGTTTTGATTGTGCTTCAGGTTTTTAATAATATATAGGGTGTTATGTTTAAAAAAACTGAAAACATTTTTATATTTAGAGGTAAAATCACAAATTTTACGCGACCCTGAATAATTCTAAACAAATTTCTCTATGAGTCAGATCACGTCAAGTGGACCCCTTAACCACTTGGTGATAAAATATTTACTAAAATATAATTATCGAAAGAAAAGGTCAAAGAGAAATCGTCCTTCAATTTTAAATTTAACCCCATTTTTTACATTAAAAATTTTTGGTACTTTAAAATTAAAAAATAATTTTAAAAAAGGTAATAAAGCTAACTTAACGAAATTTTTAGCAATTAAAGTAAATGACTTATAACTTGACATAAAATTATTTTGCAAATTTTATTTGTTTATTATCATGTTTTTTATTAACTTTTAAATAAAGAAATTAAAATATTATTGACTTCTCAGTATGATAATCAAAATTTTCTCTTTTAGTAATATGCGTTATACATTGACATGACCGGTATTAGATTATATTATATGAATTTTTATATGACGCAGGGGCGAGCCGAACAAGTGCCGCGCGCTACTGAGCTTAGCTGTTAAGGTTATAAATCGCTACATATTACACAATTATTTAATAAATAATATGTACAGTTTAATTATTTATAGTCATTTATATGTTTACCAATATTTTCACAAATAAAGATAGAGGTATTGTTTTAATCGAACAGATAATTAAAGAAAAACATTGTTTAATAATAAGTTTCTTTTGTTGTTGTTTTTTTAAATACTACATTTGTAATGCTTTTTTATCTTCAAAGAAAACTGTACATTTTAGTAAGTCTTTATTGACACTTTCGAAAAAATAACGCGTATTTTTTATTGTGATTGCTTGGTCATGTCGCGATATTTTTGCTTGATGGAAATCATGCTCGTCTTGAAAACAAAACCCAAAACTTATATTAAAAACAAAAAAATCGCCCATTTAAACAGGGTTTTGCCGAAGTGTGTTTTTATTGACACGTTGTATACTCGTGCGATATGCGTGTCTTTTGCCTTTCACACCATCTCATGCCCCTTTACCATGAGATGTGGCAAAAATTCCACTGAGCATTAATATTAAAATCAGATTGATGATAAATGATAAAGCTATTTTAAAAAATTGTACTTATTTTTATATTGGGATGCTGATCCGTCAGAAAAATAAATCTTTTTTTGTAGCATACAATAATGCTAAGAAACTAATAAAACACAAATCTCGCTAGCTATCGAATTTCACTTGTTTATCTTATCTGAAAATATTAGCCAGTTAAAATAATAATTTTTAATACATACCTCGATAATACATTTTTATAAATATATCTTAATTACTCTGTGCCAATATTGCTAAAAATATAGGTAAGTTTAGAAAAATTAAACTGTTAAGATTATTTATTAAATAATTGTGTAATCTGTAGCGATTTATAGCCTAACAGCTAAGCTCAGTAGCGCGCAGCACTTGTTCGGCTCTCCGCTGCGTCATACAAAAATTAAACTTATACCGGACAGTAAAATTTTATTTTGAAATAAAGAACTTAAATATATAAAGCGTATTATAAAAAAAAAATTTTGATTATCGTACTGACAAGTCCTTAAAATTTTAATTTGTTTATTTAAAAGTTAATAAAAACGTGATAATAAACAAATATAATTTGCAAAATAATTTTATGTTAAATTATTACTTATTTACTATAATCGCTAAAAATTTTGTTAAGTTAGCTGAAATGGCTTTTTAGAATAAATTTTTAAATTTAAAGTACCAAAAATTTTTAATGTAAAAAAATGATGTTAAATTCAAATTTTTAAAAATTGTTTAGGGATAAAATTTTTAGGTAAACCTACTTTCGATAAATATATTTTAGTAAGTATTCTACTTTCAAGTGGTTAGGGAAATCCACTTGTCGTGATCTGACTTTAAACAAAATCAGTGCATAGAATCTTGAGAGGCTAAACCCTAAATTTTAAAGTTTTACGAATGCAGATAGAGTTATAAGCCATTTAATTGGAGATATGTTTTAAACAAAAAATGTGGAAAATAATTAATATGAAAAAAAACCCGTTGGAGATAGCTATATGATAATATCAGGTAAAAAGATTTTTAAAGTAATGACGGATCCAAAAATACTATAATATACAGGGTGTTCCATTTTAAACATCAAAGATAATGCAACTTTTTGGTATAGGCGGCACCGCTGCATATTTAAAAATATTTTAAATCGTTAGATCACAAGTAACTACCTATGTTGCCAAATTGTCAAAAAAATTCAATATCGCGTTTTCCGTAAACGTCTAACGAACGATCGACCGTGATACACCCTGTGTACTCCTAATATTTTAATTTATTTTTACTTGTTAAAAAAAATCTATTTTAGGGGAGGGATTAAGGACTGTAAACGCTTATAATGACCAACATTTTATGTGTTGTTTATTAAATTAGGATTTACACTAGTAAAGCAGTGATAAAAAAATCAAAAAATTTGGTCTTTGTGATACAACAACCAGTTTTTAGGAAAATGGCCTAAGCCTAAATAGGGTTTCAAGTACATTTTACAAAATTGTTCAGAAAGAGCGTATTTTTATGGTTTAAGATGAAGTAAACTTTGTAAATATCAAAATGTTAGCCAGTTTTAACTGGAACTCACTACAGTAGTTAATTTTAGACACTTTAATGCAAAATTGTGTTTAACAGTAAATTATATATAAAATCTACAAGGTGTTTTAAATAACCATGTATATGTACTTAGAAGTATGTGGCATTTTAAGCTTTTTTAAATAAATAAAATTTAAAACACAGCTTTTTTATAAATTCTATTTAACCAAAATAAAACTTGTTTCAAATTATTAACTAACCAGAACCTCGTGGCATAAATAAGTTTATGGGGATGTTACTTAGAACTAAATGAAGTGGTGATTACTTCGACATCTATAATCCAATAGGAGTTTTATTAATACCGAACGATGCAAAATTCTTTTTACATAGGTAAAGTGAAAAATGCCAATTTTGTCCAAAAGTTTACTTACAACCCTATGGAACTCGGGCGACGAAGTATCGGGGAGAAAATCATAAAATAGTAGGCTGTTACTGCTTGTTTACGTAATGTATATTTATTTTGGTAAATAGTTTTGTAATTATTATTATTTAAATACAAAAACAAAAACTTACAATAATTTAAAAAACCTTAATAAAAAAAAATAAACCACATGCAAAAAAATAGAAATAACATAAAGTACAACAATTAACTTGGCAATACAAAATTATGCAACATTTGTAAGAAACTCGTTAAAAGTGCAACAGTTAGGCACGTTTGTCGGTAATACAGCGTCGCTACCAAGATTCTACAAGCTTTCGACAGTATGTACACATATATTCGTGTTTGAAATGAAGACAACCGGACAGAGACAAGCATACGTTTAATGATCAATTCATACTATATTTTAGGCCAATGAAATCATAGTATGTCGATTGGAGAACCCCGATATGCCCCGAAACTGACCGCGACGTGGCATTCTAACAATTCTACATTCACCGGGTCAAAGAGTGCCATAATAGGGCCCTCTAAGACAAGTACGGAAAAGCCTGAGTCCTAGCGAACATTATTTTACAGAAAAAAATAAAATATTTTTTTACCTGACAACAACTTCCTTTGCTATTTAATTTTAAGCTCATTCTGTGTAATCTTTTCGCAAATATTTTTAAAAGTATAATTATAAAGTACAGGACGTTTTTTAACTCCCTGCACAAATCTAATATTGAATAAAACCATATTGGGTCTAAAATTTTTTAAACGTAACATGTATTTTTCCGTGTAACAATCAGACACAATCACAACATGAATCACACACTGTAAACATAATACAAAACTGTTCTGTATTGCATTTGTTTACTAAAGAAGGTGGATAGGTTAGATATGCATACGTGCTGTCAAAGGATGTAAAAATCGCGGTCGTGTCGCTGTTTTACCGACCCATGTGCGGAGTGCCTTAATTTCAAGTAAATATGTTTGTAACCGTTTCTTAAATATATGCAAACTAAGAGATCTCTAATATTTGCGTTAAGCTTATTAAAAAGTTGTAGCCTGTAAATTATACAGTAAGGATATTTAAAGTCCTCTTCCCCCTTTATCTTTTTAATGGAACAAGATATCGAGATCGGGTAAAATTCTAACGCAAAAATGATTTTGATCACGTGGTATAGTGTCAAGGGGCACTAGCATTTTTTTGCACAGAAAGGTGATCATGTACCACTTGCTTTAAAGGTCTTTAAATTCTCTATTGATTGCCGTCTTATTTTTAAAATCGGCTCATTCGTTGTAGAGTTACAAGCGTTCGAAGGTTAGCCCCAATTGGTACGTACCTACTGAGTTAGTAAAAAGTACCGCAACTTTAATATTATCTTTAAAACCGCTAAAGCTACATTTACCAAATTTGGTTTTAAAGGTGTTTTGAACATGTGGAATTAAATACTGATATCGGCACTGTTGCCAGACTTTCCGGTTTTGGGCTACACGTATCTTTTTTATTATATTTTTTAATGAATGTCCCATTTATTTTTATTGCATTAAATTGAGCGAATCAAATTTAGTAAGTTTCTAAATTTTCAACATTTTGTCTCTATTAGTTTTTAAGATATGATACACTACACTTTCGGCAAAAATTAATTTAGAGCCTATATATCTTTAAAACCACTAAAGCTATGTTAATAGAATTGCGATGTTGTTATATTTCGGTAATTGATAAAGATAAAATTTAAAAAATCTGAAATATTATTAAAGTTGGCAAGCTTCTTTTATTTCAATTAAAATAAATTGGGCATTCCATTTCATAAATCAAAAATATTAAAGGTAGCGCAAAACTGAAAAATCTGACAACAATAACAGTATCACTGTTCAATTCTACCTGCATAGAAATCCTTAAATGTCGTAATTTGTAATTGCAGCTTAAGCGGTTTTAAAGATATTTGTGCGCATCTAAACTGTTTGACTCTTTGTTTGACCTCCGGACAGTGCGGACGTTCGTAGAGGACTACAAAGTTCTTCCCGGAGTGGCGCTTAGAGATGCCGTACGAACGTTTTTTACCTTCGAGGATCAAGGAAAGATTCACGCTAAATTGGCGGCATCTTTCTTCTGGATCTAAGCGCTGTGAGCGAAGATTCCTATAAGCTGATGGTATCCTGATTGGTGGTGAACACGAGGTATTTCTCAAATGGCGTGAAATAGATGGGCGTGCCATGGGAACTGTCAGTAGTGAAAGTGAAGGTTATACGTAACACCAGTAGCAGGTCTTGGTTTGACAGCCGACAATTTATGCATTGCATCGATTATAGAATTATTTTTGTTTTCTTTTGGAATTTTGGGAGCTACGAGCTCGATTATCCAGATTTTCCGCCGACGAGCCCTGGAAAGCATAGTCCGGAAGGGGGAGAGTGGTGGATTGGACCTGAAGGGACCAAAAAAAATAGAGAGAGAGAGACAGATCTAAACTGTTTACCTAAAATGTGGTGTTGGTAAAAATGGAATTTTAAAAATTTGTGGACTTATTAAATTTGGCACGCGAAATTTATTGCGCTGAAAATAAAAGGGATAGCTCATTAAAAAAAAAAGATGTTACCTTCCAGACACCAAATTTGGTAAATGAAGCTTTAGTGGTTTTAAAAATATTTGGGAGTTGCAGTACTTTTTCCTAACCCAGTATAGTGCGGTTTTTACAAGTTCTCTCCACCATAATATTTGAATAGGACAAGATATCGAAGTCGGATAAAATTTAGGTAAAAGGGTAATACTTTAACTACTTTTTGGCATAAAAATATTTTGTCACGTGGCCTAGTGTCAAGGGGGAGCTAGCAACTTCTTTTCCAAATGGAGAGGAGGTCATGTAGCACCTCGTTTTAAAGGCCTTTTTATTTTCTACTTAACGCCACTTTGTTTTTTAAAATCGGCTTAGCCGTTTAAGCCAATGGCAATGAAAACACATTGTTTTTACACTATTTAAGCCAAATTTCAAATCGTTTGTCTGGAACGGCTAAACCAATTTTTAAAAGCGAAGTATCGTTGAGTAGAGAATTACAGGGCCTTTAAAACGAGGTGAATATGACCTTGCTTTTCTATAAAAAAGTTGCTAGTGTCCCTTTGGCACTAGGCCACGTGACAGTTTAAGTGACACCTTTTAGCCAAATTTTACGCGACTTTGGTATCTTGTCCCATTTAAAAGATAAGTAGGGGGACTTTTAATATCCTTACTGTATGTGCTACAGTAATGGAGCACCTTCTCTTCTTTGATATATCACACACTGCTACACGAAGCTTCCTACAATAGTGAAGGATCCACTAGCTTTATAGATGGTACGTACGTATGTTAAACAAAAACTGTTAAATAAAACTACAATCGTTTTGCTAAAATTTTTCATTATAAATTGCTCACAAAATTGTTTTCGTTTAATTAAATTTATTAGGTCCTGTATTATCTAAATGGCATATAAAAAAATATTTCTGACAGAAAATGTGCGCCACTGGCTTTTGTGCAATTTCCATGTTTTCTTTGGTAGCATAACTGTCTGTAGTTCAAACCCGTTTAAAAAAGTCCTGTTTATAAAAAAAAAATATACAAACTTCTAAAATATTGTTACTCACTAGTGTCATAATTTTACAGTTTGTCAAACGTTTTTGCAAAATTCTTTATATTTTAAACCAGCAACTAGTTTGTAGCACAGAATTGTAAATATTTTTTATTTTATTTTTGTTTACCCATAAAAATGGTTGGTTGGTTAGAAATAAATATTTAATCATTAATAAGATAAATGTATTTAAAAAAATTAACTTTAAATGTTGGAACGAATCCTTAAAGAATAAACTTGTGCAACAAAAATTCAACTAAAAAGGATTTAAAAAATATATAAAAATTATTAATTTAAAATAAATCTGGAAAGAAGTCTCAAAAATAACTTTTCGTTTTGTTGCCAATATCATTTAAATGGTTAATTTAATTAGTGAACAGATATAAAATGGGTTTATTTTCATTTTTAAATTGGATCTCTTATTCAATTTATAACTGGCGAAATATAGAAAACTACTCCGTTTCGGGTATTTAAATTTTCAAAGAGCTATTTCAAACATTATGGTTTCTGTGCTTCTCAAAACAATTGGCTTCACTTTATCTTTTCTTTCTTGTCTATTCCAGAAGTGAATTCGACTTGAAAGCATAGACAAGACAATTTTTATGTACGGCATATTTACTGAATTCGCAATACCAATTTTTATGTTTCCTATTTGGGAAAACCGCCAATATGAATTTGCTTTATTTGCTACATCAAGAGGTTCCTTTGCCTAGAAACTCTGGGAATAAAAGTACGAACAAAGTTTGGGGCTTCTCCAGTTTAACGATGCATATGTGCAACACGACGAGTTTCTTTGTTGGGAACTGCAAGTGGAGGAATTATACTAAAGGTTATTCGTAAATGTGATGCCTAAACGATAAAATGTGTTTTTGGTCTACAGAACTTGGCTGTTCATAAGTAAAGGATGGGTATTTGATGACTCTTATTTTCGCAACAGGGACCATGATTGTGTTTTTATGCATTAAATTGGACCAGATTTTTTGGCGCCCCAATCCAAGATTAAATTAGGGTTCTGTCAAAATAATGTCTGCATTGTTTCGCGTTTGCTCTTCAAGTAGGGCTTCGAGATTGGCTTGAGAAGTTGAAAGCTGGAGTGAAGAGTACTATCGCGAGCAAAATAATAAAATAAATTGGTTGTGGAAGAGTAAAGGTCGTTAAGGTAGTTGTCGTGGTATAGAAGATCCGTCAGAAAATTCTATATTTTTGTCTACGTATTAAACACATTAAAATACAATTACCCTTAAAATTAAAAAGTCGATTGATCATTTAGAATGTGTGATAAATTTAATTAAAAATTGTTTATTTAACATGGATGGTATACGCTTTTAGTATTCGATATTTTTAAAAAACTAACAGTATCTTAATAGATATGTTTTGAGTTTATGAAAAAATATAAATTGTTTTAACCATCTAGTTATTAATCAAAAATGATTTAAAGGAAATATATTTACTAGCAAGTCGAGCAGAAACAGCTTGGCAACGATGTTGTTAGGGAGTTATTGCAAGTTGTCTTCTAAGTCTTTATACCTTATTTAAATAGTGCTTTTTACCCATATTTTAAAATTATTGCACATCATATTGATCAGTGTTGAATTCAATTTTTTTTTCGGGGAAGTTTAATATTCCCGGAGGGGGATTCGGAAGTTACCAAAAATTAATTCCCCCAAAAGTTAAAGAACAAAAAAATCATTCCTGCTTGCTTACATAAAATTTTCCGAAGGATTTTTTTTTGCTCCGGGGGGTCTCCACCGGGCCACCAACTGGATTCTACGCTGATATTGATATTGGTATTAATAATAGTAAAAAAGAAAAAGGCATTTTTGTTTAAGTCAGTATTTATTATTTCATGGGTTAGCGACTGGTAGTATGGTCGTATTTCTGTTTTTTTCACGAAATTACCGAAATACATTTGAAAAGCGAAGTTATAAGTATGTTCAACCAAAAAATATTACGATTGTGGTCGACAGTCGTTCGGTTACACGAATAGTTCCAAAGTTAAAATAGGACACTGCTAAGACCAAAATAAGTCAAGAATTAAAACCGGCAAAAATAAAGCCGGGCACTATCCTCATTAAGTCCCTATTACACCACGCATCTGCGCAAACTTGGATGTCAAAATAAGACCAGTACTATAGTGTAATGTAAATTAAATAAAAACACTGTGTAGTTATGGACTGTACAGGGTGGCGCCTTTTCGTTGACCTTTGCGGGTATAGCGAAAACTACACGAGATAGAACAAATCTGATTGCGCAATCTCGATTTCAATTAAAAAAATTAATGGTAAAAGCAAATAGGAAGGCCTCCTTGAAAGCTTTAAGAAATATCACATTTATTATATCTATTTTTTATTACTTTCGGAAATATGGTCATCATCAGGACTGTTTTTAACGAAAAACCCTGTATATTATATTATATTACTGTTGCTAAGATACTTTAAAGAGGTTTAACAAAATACCATATTTGATACATTTATCTTTCATAGTTTTGAAAATATGACTATACAAATTTAAAAAATAATAGATATACGCATTAAGAATTGAATGCCTATATTTAGGAAACTGTTGAAGAAAATAATTTTTAATGTGGTAAATTTCTTTTAAATGGCTTTTTTTTTTAATTAAATATACAGGGTGTTTTATTTAAAAATGCTATTTTATTATCGAATTCTGGACGATGGCTATATTTCCAAAACTATTACAAATTAAATATATTTAATGTGGTACTTTTTACGGCTTTTAAGGAAACCTTTCTATTGAAGATAAAATAAACAGCATGTTCCATTTAAAAAACCCAACTTTGTGTTATAACTTTAATAAAAGTCAATAAAAAAATATAGATACGCCACTGAATTTTAAGTTAAAATTTCTAAAACTTTTTTACATTTTTTCTTTATCTCTTATATCAAGCGAGTTACAAGTGCTTGGCCAAATTGACAAAATTTGAAAAACACCCTGTATCCCCAAAACGAATCAAGTTAGCCACAGTTTGCTTTTACCATTGAATTGTTTCAAAAATTGAAATCAAAACTGCGCAATCAGATTTATTCTATCTCTTTTAGTTTTCGCTATACCCTGCAAGGTCAACGACAAGGCGCCACCCTGTACATCGATTTAGTCTTCGTAGGATATGGCACGTGATCATTTATGACGTAACAACGGGTTGCTTATCATTCGGTTCAATTGTTGATGTGGTATTAGAGAAATATTGCAAATTAAAATGAGGCCATGCACTAATAATACCGACCTTATTTTGACATCCGATTTTGCGCATATATTTTTCGGTGATTAAGAGTAAAAGCAAAACAAAAATATTTTAAATTTTGTGGGCGTAACATTTGAGAATAGCCCTAACTGTCCCAAACACATTTTATATATAGCCACGGCAGCTTTAGAGAGTATTTTCTCCCTCTAATTTATACACTTTGTATGTGTCCCAAATGCAACCCCCTTTGGAATATTGTTTTCATATCTGCGCCATGGTGTCCCCCACAACCCTCAGCATTCTTGATTTTATTTAAAGAAGTGACTTACAGAAAGACTTCCTTCTCTCGCCCATCGTCGCGCTGTGATAAATTTATCGTTTTTTTATAGGTACTTTTACGGCTTCTGCCCTAGGAAATTGTACAGTATAATTCCTTCACTTGCGGTCCCCAACAGAGAACCTCGTGGTGCCACACGTATGCATCCCAATGCAGTCCAACGGAACTGGTCCTAAACTTTCTACTTTGTTTGTTCTTTTATTTTTAGAGTTCGCCTTATTAATGACCCTTACTTACAGAAAGGCTTCCTTCTCTCGCCCATCGTCGCGCTGTGATGGATTTATCGTTTTTTTAAAGGTACTTTTACGGCTTCTGCCCTAGGAAATTGTACAGTATAATTCCTTTACTTGCGATCCCCAACAGAGAACCTCGTGGTGCCACACGTATGCATCCCTATGCAGTCCAACGGAACTGGTCCTAAACTTTCTACTTTGTTTGTTCATTTATTTTTAGAGTTTCTAGAATGTGGAACCTGTTTTCCCTGCTGTCCCCCAATCTTTAAGTATTTAAGTACCGTGTCAATAAACTTCCTGCTACATCGCTTTTAACACCCACGGTACGTTAGTATTTAGGCTTTCAACCTTCGTGGATTGTCCAGAAAAACCTAGATATTCCGCACATCCTGTATATAGGACCCTCAAATGCAATAAAATATTCTTTGGTTTTGCTTTAAATATTTACTTAAAAAAAAAGAAATTAAAAAAGAAATAACAATGTACACCCTGTATTATAGTTTTTAGTACATATGTATTAAAAAAACAGCATACATGCGAGTAAGTGGATATTAGTGCTTTTTAATTTCTGAGTGCGAGAAACAAAAATGAAGTGCAGTATTATTTGCAGACGCAACGTTTGTTCCAATAGCAGATACTGTGGTATGTGGAAACCATCTTTTGACTATGTTTTAGAAACTTCTAACAGATAATTACTAACTAGTAATTATGTTGTATTTATTGTAATTATGTATTTTTAAAAAATTAATAACGCAGATTGCGCTTAAATATATTTATTGCAGGCGCATAAGCTACGTTGCCGGATCAAAACTTACAAAAATATGTGATTTATTTTGTCAAAAAAATCTGTCATTGGGTACAGTCATGCATAAGAATTATTAATGACTTAGCTACAGTTTCGTGTACTTTTACAGCGCGCATAGTCAATTTCTTTTTGACAATATTGTACCACGACAACTACGTTAATGTGCAAATTTGGTGCCATTACTGATCCTCGAAGCACCACAACATTAACGTGGTAAAAGCTTAAAGAGTGGCTATCCACAATAACCGATATACAGCGATCAGACAGAAAACTAGAGAGTCAAGAACAAAGTTTAGATGAAAGACCGTACTAGAGAAGTTTATTGAGGAGGGTATCATGCCCTGGTCAAAATCTTTGGATATATTAAGAGCAACGATCTGGGATTCACCTAGAAACTCAAGAGACTTGTTCCAGTTTTGTAAGACGAAGATCTGCTGTAGATCTTATGTGTTTTATTTCTACCTAATAGTTTTTAACACCTAAAAACTTAATAAATTGTGTGTGAAACTGTAAAAAGATGCACAAGAGTCACATGTCATTACTGCCGTCCTACGGAAAAACACCGTATGTTATATGGATTATTATATGCACATACGGTGTTTTTCCGTTGCACGGCAGATTATGTTGCCATAAAATACCTTTAAAAGGTGGATGGGTTCCCTAGAGTTAGTTGGTGGTGAGGTCTAAAATCGTAACTTATAAGACATTATTTGTAATGTGTCATTTTTTTAAATTTAAAGGATATTTATTTAAAATAAATACCCTAAAATATTATTTAAACAATTTGCTGCTTTGTAGGAAAACTGTTTATAACTCATAAGAGTTTGATATAAAGATTTTATTTTCTGAAAAAACTTATACAATTATGACTGGATTTAAAAAATTTACTGTGTTACAGCGTTTTCTTTTAAATTATATCTAGAATTTTTTTTTTCACTTTTTTGGTCACTGTTGTTTTTAAAGTATATATTTCCAATGACAACTCATCCGAATATGTATTGCACTTTTTTAAAATTTTGTGTATGTTTTAATAAAATCTTTTATTTATTTTATTACATTATATGCCTAATACAATTACTTTAATAAAGTAAAATTTCAAAGGTTTAGAAAAAAAACTTTTTCTGACATTGTATAATAAATAGAGGCGTCTCATTTTAGTCGCGTCACGTACAAACACTGTAAGTTTAATAAACCAATAACTTAGTTCCAGATTTAAAACTAATAAAAAACTTTGTGTAAGGGGAACAGCTAACAAAAGAAAAACTCTCTGACCTGATATCCTGGATTCGTCGAACTTCTTCTCAGAGTTAGAGTTGGAGTCCTCTCCTCGCACGGCCGTACCTGCAAAGACATAATTCGTTTTCAATTGTCGAAGAAAACGAAATTTTATTGTAAAAATTTTACACTTATTTTAAAGTTTCTTTCGAACGTGTGATGTATTTACAAGGATAAAATACAAGGTATCATAAAAATAAGATAGTAGTCCCTGGGCTAGTAATGAAATAAATAAATAAATAAATGGTTGAAACAATTTTAAAACCTTTTAGGGGGTTCCTTTTGACGAGTCTAAAACGAATATTCATACCGCCATATATGAAAGCGGCGCTTTAATCCAGCCGGTCAATGTCAAATGTTTCGGGTGTCGGACTGGGCAAACGCGTCTTTTTTTTGTAGGCAAGTTTACCACAATGTTTTACATGGAATTTTTATTATTTTTTTAAATCATAAATATAAAGAAAAAACCATGGAATATACAAATTATTTGACTAGCGTTTAGTCCGGAACTGCCCACAAACAGATTTTTGTTTTATTTCTGCTTTAAAATGTCGTTCTGATCTCGTTAATTAAACAAACAGAGACCCAAAAGGTAAACCTGAAATTTTCTGCCGATAATTTGTATGCCAACATTTTCATTACGTTATTTGTCAAATTGAATTTATCCCAAGGTTTTACATATTTGTGTTTTTTTATTTTTAATTAATTTAAAAGTTAAAATAATTGGCTTTTAAACATACAAATTTAGAAGAAAAAAAAATTAAAAGTGACTTATTGTTAGGTGTGTTTAAGACATCTATTTTGCATCTACTGCCTACATCACTTACAACATACATTTAAAGAAGTATTAGTGATTTAAATATTTTTTATTCAAATAGCAAAAATATTTTTGATATTAGACCTACTACTTTTTTCAACACAAATTTAAGCGATATTTAAAATAGGTTACTGCCTTCAAATGTTTTGCGCACGAAAGATAACTTGGAAATTAAATTATATTTTATACCCAATTTTTTTGTTGAGTCCCAAATCTGTTTACATAATAAGTAATACCTTGGTTTTAATTTAAAAAGAAATAAAAAGTGCTTGTATTACGTCTAAACTTTTAAATTAAAAATATCGAAGGAAAAAGTAAAAACGACACAATAGAGGAGGGGAAACCATCCTCTCTCCTCTCTTTTCCAGTCTTAAATAAAACAAACTTTATAAATGGTACTTAACATAAAATTACATTCATTTAAAGCCGCGTCCAGACTTGCAACAATTCGCCGTGCCGCTCCACGCCGCATACCCCGAATGATTTGAGGGTGATTCAGAGCTTGTCGGTTTTGGCGTTAAAGGAGCGCGCAAACAGGTTGGTTGGTTTGGACAAATGTTTGGCAAATTTTTGCAAGCCTGGACGTGGCTTAACAG
Source organism: Listronotus bonariensis (assembly GCA_014170235.1). Taxonomy (NCBI): domain Eukaryota; kingdom Metazoa; phylum Arthropoda; class Insecta; order Coleoptera; family Curculionidae; genus Listronotus; species Listronotus bonariensis. The sequence continues at coordinate 23,137 of JACEGR010002247.1, read as the reverse complement.
GACGTTGGGACCAACGCCGTCGCGACCCTAATAAGGGTCAATGCACACTAGGCGCTTAGGTCTCCGTTAAAAGAATGACAAAACCGTAAGCGTAGGACTGTTCACACTAGCGCTTTACTCACGATCAGGTCATTCATTTAAATAGCATGTAAGATATTTGACTGGACAGTGAGCGTACCATGACTTAAGCGCATATACATTTTTTTTGGTGCCGCTTGTATGCATCCCTACACGGACTAACTGGACAGGCCCCGCACTTTCCATTTCGTTCGCTCTTTTATCCCTAAGGTTTTAAGAATGTGGAACCTGCTGCCAGCAAAGATCTTTCTTTCTCCCCCAAATCTTTAAGTTTTTAAGACCTGTGTTAATAAAGTTCCTTTAACCTTGCTTAAGACATCCACGGTACGTTAGTATTTAGGCTTTAGACTTTCGTGGATTGTTTTTTAAAGTCTTATTTATGTAATAGGTAATACCTTATTTTTAAATTTAAAAATAAATAAAAAGAACTTGCGTTACGTCTGCGCTTTTAGATTAAAAACATATAGAGAAAAAGTTGAGACAACACAATAGACGAGGGGATGTCTTTTTTTCTAGTCTCAAATGGGGCAAACTTTACAAATGTACTTAAAAAAATTTTCGCCTGGTTGAGGTTCAGACTATTTAAAAAACCCACGTAAAACAACTACACAGAAAATAGGAGTGGCAAGTTACTGTGTTATTTAGTAATTAAAATAAACATAGTGCAAGAATATAAAGTCGCGTCCATACTTACACCACGTCGTGAACCCATATCACGTTGCCAACCTAATCGGATGTCGGACGTCTTGGGCCTTAGGTAACGGTAAGCTTACAGTCCGGTCAAATATCTCTCACGTGTTATTTAAATCAATTACCGGACCGTGAGCGACTTTTTAAATTAGCGCTTCGCTCACGGTCCGGTCATTTATTTAATTGGCATGTAAGATATTTGACGGAACCGTGAGCGTACCGAGAACTGAGCGCGTGTGCATTAACCCTATATCTCATTTCACAGTAGCGGGTGCCAGGAAGTTGGCGACGGACCAACGCTATCGAAGTGTATGAAAATATGACGCATATGACGCAGAGAATCCGGATAGTCGGCGAGCTCTCATAAGACTCCATATAATTTTTTATCACTTTATACGGCCCAGCTTGGCAGTCCGTCACCGGCTTTTTCGGCAAGTGGGAAACGAGGGTAAATCTTGTTTCACATTAGCCTGACGCTATCGAAGCCGATGTAGTCTTATCAGAGCTTTAACATGTTAAGAATCCGGATAGTCGGCGAGCTCTCATATGCCTTCAAAAAATTTTTATCAGTCAGTCCGGCCTGGCTCGGCAAGAGTGAAACAAGGGTACGTGTTGCAGCTCGAGGTTTGTCCCGATCCATGGCTTGTCGATAATTTTAACGAAACTAACGGGTAGACAACACTTTTTAAAGTTCGCGACTTGGTACAAATCTGAAGGTGGCTTAAGGGTACCTACTAACCTTTCTTAATCTGCGAAGAAGTTGCATGATGTGTTATAATTCTTATTGTTGTTGGTGCGGGAATTTCTGTAACAAAAAAAACGTTTAATCTTATGAAAATATAAATTTTAGCTTTTGATCCAGCAGCTACTTATATTTTGTTTAGTTTTTGTTTGGTAAGTATTGGATAGCATATGTATTTGAGAAACGCAAAACAAGACAAAAAGATTTAAAGAGTTAGATAACTTTACAAGTGGGAATCCTCTACTTTTAAAGGAAAACTACGCTTGGTTTGTCAAAAATTATTTTGTGTTCCTGAAAATATTTCAGATATGATTTTTACGAGCAAAAAATTATACAAATAAAGTATTAGGTTTTATTTTCTCTGAAGAAGGGCAAACACAAAAAATAACTTTTTTACGCTAATTTCCAAATAAATTATGTTTTGCCAATAGCATGTGGCATTTTTTTAAATAAAAATTTAAAATATTACTTCGCCCTTAACTACGACACTTACAATGTGTAAGTATACAGGTATGGAAACCAAACCGCCATCCATAGCAAATTCGTACGTTTAATCCCCTCTACCAATCAACTATGTATTCTCCCGCAATTCACCGCTGCAACGAGCGTGTCAATTTGAGCAGAATAAGAGCAGGGGCTACTGGCCCACGGCTTAGGTCTTTCGTCGGACCCGTCCTTGAATATTTACCATGCTTTTAATTCCCCATGGTTGGCAAGTTGGTTTTCATACCTGTATAGGCCTCAAGCAATAGTGAAAAAATATAAGGAACTAATATAATTAAGAAAATGGAAAAATTGACAGACAGGTACAAAAAAGATATAAAAGTGTTTAATAATGTAACAAATGACCCAACACTACTACTACAAAAAGTGTTACTTAAGATTACAGGGAAGTTTTAATTTACTTAACTGCCTTATATTTTTAATATATTAAATAAAAAAAAAGTTTTTTAACTTCACTTTAAGAAACCTTGAAACTCTTTTTGGAGTTGAAATTAACTATAATTACAGCGTATGTTTAAAAATTTCCCATAATTATGCAGAGTGTAAGCTAACAATAAATTAATCTAAAGATTAAGTAGTTTTTACAATAAAACTGCTTGAACACGGCAAAAAAATATTTGGTTTGAATGACAGAAATAAAGTACAATGAAAAAATATTTTTTTGCAAGAGATATAAAAATAAAATAAGAATTTTTCATTAAAAAATAATAAAACTAAATCAGTACAAGTAAAAAATATTAACCAAGTTAAAAAAAAGTATTTAAGGGTAAGTGATTGTCCAAAAGTTAGTTCATTAGGGTATAAAGCTATTTAAAACGAGAAAAGTTCATAAAACTAAAAGTGGAAAAATATAATTCTTTCTCCTTTAATTATTTCCAATTTATTTACAAATATTTTTCTTTGATTGAAATTAAATCTTTCAGCGCTAAGAAATTGTTATAATTAATAAACAATTAGATCATGGAAAAAATGTTTTTTTTTTTATAAAAAATAGCTAAAGCAAAAGAAAAAATGAGCAGGACTACTACTAGGTATTTCATATCGATATGAGACGTTAAGAACCAGACACTTAATTTTTAATAAAAGAATTTTTAGTTATCAGGGCCAGTGTGGACTAATAACTATTGTAAAATAGTTATTTAAAAATGATTTAATTTTTTTTTAAAAATATTGCTGTAAGGCGTTCCAGGCAATAAAAAAAGTTTGACAATTTTTAAATAGAATTTTGACACATACGTTTTTACAAAAGACACAAAGAATTTTTACAATAAAAATCGGCCATTTTTTGTAACAATTTAAATATTTTTAAGATAACTTTAAAAAATTAACACAATAATTGTAATTATTATGCAATAAAATGATGTGTTAATAACAAGAAGAATTTAAATATTGAAGAAATTTCAGGCCAAAATTAACCAAATACAAAATTAAAACATACAGTCTATTTGTAATTATTTTCATCACAAGAAGAATTAAAGTGGAAAAATTTGTACAGTGTGAATAAATAAACCCGCCACGAAACAATAGTTGGAGTAGAAACAAAGAATCATGATAGCTACCGCAATAGAGTTACGGACGCCTGTCAAGGAAATCGGCGCCGAAAATCGAAGCCCTCTCACTATGAATCCCCATATAGAGACTCCGAAGCTGTCCATAGTAAGCGTGGGCATGATACATCGTTCCAAAATTCTACCATTTGGAACTTCTATTGCTGTAGCTATATTATTCTTTGGTAGCTAGCTACAGTGTGTGTTCTAATTGTTTTTTTATTTACTCAGATATTAGTACTTTTAATCTCTATCTTATTAATATTTCGCAAATTGTTTGATCTCTATTTTTGATCGATTTATTATAGTACCTTTGCCAGTAATAAAATGAACTTTATGATAAAACCATTTCAAATTTTTTAGGGTTTTTTAGGGTTCCTTCAAAGCGTCTGTACGAATATTTACACCGCCATACATGAACGCGGCACTTTAACCCAGCCTGTCAATGTCGAAATGTTTTAGGTGTCGGGATGGGCGAACGAGTTACTTTGTTTATCGGACAAGTTTACACAATGTTTTATATGCTATTTTTAAATATTGTGCCAAAAATGGGTTACATTTATGAAACAATAAGACTCAGACACATATTTCGGTTATCGGATAGGCGGGATTTAGACTGTAACCTTCACGATTTTTGGCAAAACGTTAAAAATTCGTGCGATAAAAAGTGACGCAATCGCCGAGTCCGACATCCGAGATATTTGACAAATGACAATCTGGGTTGAAGCGCCGCTTCCACCTATCGTGGTATAAATATTTGGGTAGACTAGTCAAAAGGAATCCCCTCATATGTTTTAAAGGGTTATTATCATGGTTCATCACAGGCGCTAATATACAAAACATCCAGTCAATACAAAATTTGTCCCACCTGAGGAAAAAAGACAGATCGCGCATAGTACTAATTAAAAATACAAAAACCATGGTTTTGAGTTCAAAATGTTAATGTTAACTAGTATTTTTAATATAAGGAAAGTATTCTTCTGGATTTAAGAGATCAAATCATGATCTTTAAATATTGGTAAATAGCATCACCTTCTTCTTACATTATAATGCTTCATTTCCTTCGCAAGGTGTAAAAGAGAACTGTACAGATATCTGGGCTAAACAGAGACGTCCAAAGTTTGAGAAATGTTATAAAGGACAAATAATTACTAAAGGTGAAAAAAGTAGGTGAATTATTTTCAGTTACGAAGATACAGGGTGTTCAATTTAAAAAAATAATTGGTTCTTTACTAATATCTCAAAGATTCTTTGGTCGATTTTTTTGAAATTTAGCAGTGTTGTTCAATATGATAAGACGCTACTTTAGCACTAGCTAGATGATAAATAAAAAATTTCAGCGGCGGCGCTAGGGACAATCTCACTGATATTATTGACAAAAAAATGTACGCCACTGATATTTTAAAAGATTTAATATTTTTAGGTTAGAGCCAAATTATATATATATATTTTTTTGATGTTTGTTGGTATCTTGATTATTTTCGGAGAAAAAAAATCCAATTTATTTCCTGTTAAACATAGATCTTTAGCATGGATTTTTGCATCTTCGTATACTAAACATAATTTACCAAATTTCTTTTTTTATCATCATTAGTCATTATTTGTCCTATATAATAATTTCTAAAATTTTGACGTCTCTGTTTGACCAACCTTCGTATATGAATACACACAGATTCCAATTGCCATTATCAATATTTATATTGAGGTAAATTTGTTTGATATCAGCTCCTAACTATTTAAGCAGATTGTGTAAATGGAGGTGCAAATTAATACTTAATATGGAAAAGCCTAATTAAGAATATTAATTGTAAATATTAATTTTACTCAAAGTTCTAAATTAGGTAAAATAATTTTAATTTATAAATTAAATTTATTAAAGTTTTCCCAGGAATTTTGTTATTTCCATTTATTATTATTTATTTTTATTTATTATTATTATTATCCTTTTTAGTAATTATTTAAACTATTAGAAGGCTAATTCGCCCAAGAGTATACTTAGGCTTAAATTCCCGGCATTAATATACTTTGGGTGTCAATGTGTATGTAGATTAAGATGAAAGTTAAAGATTTAGGGTTTTGGGAAGACGAAACGAAAATCTAAAAAGCTGTTTAAAAACCAGGTTACATTATCTAGACACTTTAGAGATAAAGGAATCTATTTTTATTTCTATTTGTTTGTTTATGGCTTTGATGCTTAGTCAATTTGCCAGCTTTCCCCTTTCGGTCCTATGGGTGAGTAGACTATGCGGCACTTTAACCAGACAGACACCGTCGATGTCACAGGCGACGCCTAGGGTACAGCGCATGCGCAGGATCTCTGACGTCAGCGCGCAGGTCTTGGGCAGCGATATAGCGCGCAGATTTGTGCCAGGCTCAGCTATTTGAAAAATGACGAAAAATACTTGGTAAGATGACGTAATAGGAATCGGCTAGATAGGGTAGTTTTCGTAACCATCAATGACGTCATGACCTAACCATATTCAGAACGACCTATAAATTAATTAAAAAGTCTCGCCAGCGCCGGGAGATATGAGATTTTGTCCAATATATACTTAATTGTCCATATATACTTCTTTGTCCATGTTTGACTATAAAATTTACATGTGTTTAAATGGCATGTCCAAGATCCTATGTGACTCTTGATATTTTGTCGTAGACAGTTATGGCCCCTCCTCCCAAGGCATTTTGGATTTTGTCGAATCCAAAATCTCGGGAGCCTCTGGGGCCGGTATTATATACATTATATGCCACACGAAATTTCGAAAGATCTCACTAGGGCGTTATCACGCTATGGGGGTTATCACGTTATCCCCCTAGCCCTCAGCACGGCAGGGTCTAGACGGGCTGAGATCCTATGACGTCATTTCTATCTTAGCAATTTCACAAGCACACACGTTTTTGCAAACAACCTGTAACTGACCTGTAGCTAAGCGGGTTACCTAACTTGAGCTGTCTAGCCACGTTGCCTCAACGCTAGGTGGAGTGCCTAACTTGGTAGGCGGGTTGCCGAACTTGGGCGCTAGGCACTGTAGCTAACTTCGGTCTACGCGCGCAAGCGTCCCAAGAGATCTGCGCGCGGAAGTATCCCATCTCTACTTGGGTGATTCATAACACTCATAAGCTTTCCAGGCTTTGTCCGTGGAAAATCTGATTAATCGAACTCAAAGCTCCCAGAAATTCCTAGCACAACTTATACTTGGAGCAATGAAAATGCATAAATTGTAGCTGTCAAACCAAGAGCTGCTACTGGTATTGCGCATAACCTGTCAACTCAATGTGCATCAAACCAAACGTAAAAACATCTAGTTTTAGGAATATTTGCTCACAGCGCTTAGCTCCAGAAGAAAAAAGAAGAAGTTTAGCCTGAATCTTTTTCCGATCCCCGAGGGTAAAATACGACCGTACTACTTCTCCAATCGTTGATACCAGATAAATCTGTAGCTCATAACGAAACGTCCGCACTACTTGAAAATCCCAGAGAGTGGAAACCAATAAGGTGGAATTGTGTGTTAATATTTTAGGTTTTACATGCCTTCTGGGCCAAATCTCTACTTGTTCGTATTTAATACGTGTGTACAGATAACAAGTACTATGTTAAAATAAAAAAAAGACCTTGCACAATAACCTCGTAGGTCTGCAAGTTTGTTTTAAATGCGGATCAGGGGCGTAGCTACGGCCGTACTAGGCGTATCAATAATACGGGGCCCCCGGGCTGCAGGGGCCCCTAAACGTGTGTAAGCAAAAAAATAGGTGCTGAAAAGTCGGCAAAATTCGGAAAGTGGGGCCATTTTTGTTTTTTTGTTTAAACAATGTTCTTTGTAAAGTAAGGACCTATTTTTAATCTTCAATATTTTTTTTTGGGCCCCCTAAGTCATTGTGATCAAGGCACGCTACGCCACTAATGCGGATAAGCTATTTGCAGAGAGAGTTTCATTAACGACATAAAGGCGCTTTGTTGCATTGCATGTTACGTTGCATGTTGCTTTGCACGTTGCATTACACGTCTATACGCGGCTTAAGAAAGATGTGAAAGTCTAGGATAAAATATAATGGCAAGTTTTGTCTTAAACATGTCTTAAAAGTATTACTGTGCGCTGGAAATAGCCTTTAAAACATACACCAATTGCCTGAAAAAACTATTCTTAAATATTAATCAAATATTACTTTTTTAATTTTAAAATAAAAGCTGTTTAGTGTGAAGGGTAGCACGTTTATTTATATAAACGAAAACAATTGTTTTATACATTAGGACATAATAAAGAAATTTGATTTAAGAACTTTAATATTCCTTTAACTGACAGTGTCGCCAAAGTCGCAATTAAGTTTTCCCGCGACTTTGCACAACATCTAAATGTTCGTTCTAAGATAAACTTAGCTTTAAACTTACATAGCAAAATGTGGTTTGTTGGATAAAGCGATATTTCGAGTTCGATGATAAGATTTAAACCCGACTTTAGGTTTGTGAAGTAATGTGAGACAGAGAGTTTATAAGCTTATTTTAAATTTATCGGAATTTCAAACGATTTCAAGTTTTCGAGAATATTTGTATTTTTAGGCGTGATTTCTACAAAGGAAATAAAAAGATTCATTGACCCTAAATATTTGAAATTTAGTGGCTATTTGTTTTTAACACACAAAATCAGTCTGCTGAGAATATTGCTTGTGTTATATTATGTAAAGTAGTTTTTACATTATTTTCATAAATTTCCCCTGCTTGTTTTTCATAATTACTGTAATTTTTGATTAACGCACACGAATGCACAGGTATACCTGCGCAGGTAAACTTGAGCTTGAATGGGATATATCTGTACAGAGTGTCCCATTTTGGTTGCAATTGAAGGGTATCTCAGTTATTATTAAAGATAAAACCTTGAGGTTTTCGCGAACCCGAGCTACTTTTGTGTAAAACAAACAAACAAAAGATTCCATAAACAAAGCTGTTATAGCCCTCTTAGTTTCAAAGCTATAGGGTGAGATTTTAAAAATTATTTCAGGTATCCTTTGTATCTCAGTTGACTTATAACTTATCAAAAAGGTAAGAACGGATTCTAACATAACTTTTTACGTAAAACGCAGTAACGTAGTCAAAGGTTTTTCAAATATTATTGTTTTTGAAATATTGACCAATGTTGGTATTTTTTTAAATAAAACAACCTGTGTATTTGTCAAAAAAAATTGTCTTACAAACTTTTTAAAAATACACTGTGGACGTAAATAGTGCCCTTCCTGCTAACTTTTGTACCCTTATTTTTTTTTACAAAATTTAGGTATGGCTAATGGGAGAATTTAAACTACTTTTTGACGTAAAACTTATAGTTGCAAGAATTAAGATAGGGGATAGGCGCCATCTTGGAAAAAATATATGGAAAGAGGATTTAAGTCTCCTGGTAAGTACTTTATAATCCTAAAACATAAAGTCAATACCTTCACCTACTACAAAATGGTGGTATTTTAAAAATTACCTAAATAGCTTATTTGAATGGCCATATTTCCGAAACTTATAAACTATTTTACATGTCTTTTTAGTGGTAATACTTATAATAATATACAAGGCCAAAAAGTACCTATTTTCTTAACTAGGCACCCTGTATATTTAATACCAGTTAATAAGATCTTTAAAGGATATTTAAGAAAATACCAAATTTAGTACATGTTACTTTATTAGTTTTAGAAATATGGCCATCCAAATAAAAAAATTAAGTAAAATTTAAAGTACCTTCATTTTGTAATAGGTAAAGATATTGACTTTATGTTATAAATTACTCGCCAGGAGCATTAAAAAATGATATGGCACAAAACCCCCTTTCCATTTAGTTTTTTTCCTTAGATGGCGCCCATCCGCCATCTTGATTGTTGCAACTGTCATGTTTACATCAAGAAGTAGTTTATATCCTTCCATTAGTCATACCCAAATTTTATAAAGAAAAAATTAAGGGTACAAAAGTTAGCAGTGGGGGGATTATTTACGTTCACACTGTATATAACAATATGGGTTTATTTTGATTAACAATGATAAAATTTACAATTTTCAATTTTTATATTCAAAATTTTGCAGTAAGCTAGCCAAAACAAATTAACTTACTGTTTTTTCTATGAACTTAATTACTGTAGTGGTGCTTACGTCACGACTTTTTAAGGTCGGGCCACACATATTTACTGACATTTTCAATAAGTGCAAAATATTTTTTGTTTTATGTTTTTTGGTTAGTTCTGGTTAGTCGAGAATAAACTAAATATATTATGCTAACAATAAATCAAGAAAATTATTTAATATTAACTATTTACAAAATATGGAAAAATTAATTAATTTCCACGTTCTTAAGTACCTAGAAAAACAAAAGATTTTGCATGACAGGCAGTATGGATTTTGCCACAAAAGATCTACAGCAGATCTTCTTTCCTTCGTATCACACTGTTGCAATAAGTCTCGTGAGTTCCTAGGTGAGTCCCAGATCGTTGCTCTTGATATATCCAAAGCTTTTGACCAGGCTGGCATGCAGCACTTCTTAATAAACTTCCCTCCTATGGTTTTTCAACTAAACTCTGTACTTGGCTCTCTAGTTATCTATCTGATCGACGTATATTAGTTATTGTGGACTGCCATTCTTCAAGCTTTCATCAAGTAAATGCTGGAGTTCCTCAGGGCTCAGTTCTGGCACCAACATTGTTTATTCTTCACATCAACGACCTTCTCTCGTCCACAACTAATTCATAGTTTCGCCGACGATAGTACCCTTCACTCCAGTTTTCAGGTTCCTAAACCCACCACTAAACCTGATTTGGAAAACAAACACAGAGCGATGCAGATATCTCTTTCGCAGGATTTTAATTTAATATTGGATTGGGGCGTCAAAAATCTCGTCCATTTTAATGCATCCAAAACACAATCATGTTCCTTGTCGCGAAAAGAGTCATCAAATACTCATAGTCTACTTATGAGCGGCCAAGTTTTACAAAGCAAAGACACCTTCAATCTTGTGGGCGTCACATTTGAAAGTAACCTTAACTGGCATAAACACGTTGTATCTATAGCCACGGCAGCTTGAAAAAGCTTGGATTTCTCTTTCGAGCCAAAAAATATTTTTCCGCTTCTAATTTATACACCTTATATGTGTCCCATATCCGACCTCCTTTGGAATATTGTTCTCATATCTGGGGCATGACGTCTCCCATAACCCTAAGCATTCTTAATTCTATTCAAAGAAGAGCTATTCGTCTCATTAATGATCCATCACTTACAGAAAGGCTTCCCTCTCTTGTCCATCGTCGGACTGTGGGGGATTTATCGCTTTTTATAGGTATTTTCATGGCTTCTGCTCTGAAGAATTGTCCAGTATAATTCCTCCACTCACGGTTCCCAACAGAGAAACTCGTGGTTTGGCGCGTATGCATCCCTATACGGTCCAACTGGACAGGTCCCGAACTTCTCACTTTGTTCGTTCTTTGATCCCTAGAGTTTCTAGATTGTGAAACCTGCTGCCCGCGGAGGTCTTTCCTTCCCCCAAATCTTAAAGTATTTAAGTCCCGTGTCAACAAACTCCCTCTTACCTCGCTTAAGACACCCACGGTACGTTAGTATTTAGGCTTATAGCCTTCGTGGTTTGTCCAAAGATTTAAAAAAATACAAATAAATAATTTTGCTCAAGAAAGTGCTACATAGCTAGATTTATATAACAAAAGAGAGAAAAATTATTTAGTAAAATAGCAAAATCCAATTTGAAATTTGTAACGTAAAGTAATTAAGTGAATAAAGAAAAATCTTAAATAGTATCTTTGCATGGCCTACTGCAAAATTTTGAATGTGAATTATACAAATTTTAAATTCTGTCGTTGTCTATGAAAATAAACCACTATAAACCCACAGTGTTATATATTTTTGGAAAGATAGTAAAAAAAGACAAATAATTTTTTTAACAAATATACAGGATTCTATTTTCCATTTAAAAATAAACCAACATTAGTAAATATTTTCAAAACAATATTATTTGGAAAAATTTTCACAACGCCACGGCATCCTAGGTAAAAAGGTTTATACCATTTTAATAAGTTATTAGAAAGAAATTTTTAAAATTGCTCTGTAGCTCAATAACTAAGATGAGTATGATGGCTTTGTTAATGGCATCTTTTGTTTCACAATAAACTGGCTCAGGTTTGCGAGAACCGCAAGGTCCTATCTTTAACAATAACTGAGATACCTCGCAGTTAAATGCACACAGTACAGGACACCCTGTACAATATCTTCAAACTGGTAAAAAATACGCAAGACCTCTACGTAAGATATGATAAAGAACAGGTATTCTAATCCTGTGATGTATCATGGGTAATGTGTCAAACGTTCGGCCGACCACGAATGTGTCAGACACGCTTGCCAAGCGAATGCATGCGAACTTCTCCAATAATAAAAATATTATTTAACAATAGATAAATGTTTATTTTTTTACCCTTCTGCAGTAATATTAAATAAAAATAATCAAGTAAAAATCTTGACCTAATTGTTTCCTATTGTGTCCTTAATTTCTTCGGTTAAACAGGGTTTCCCCAAGAGCAGTTGATCAGCTACCTCTGTTTTATATAACAGTATCTATAATAATATGGAATATTATGGTCCCGTGACGTCCTCGTTTTTTACATGCGTATCGATCACTTACGGTGTGTACTAAGTCCGGAATCGCCGTCAATGCACATATTTTTTTCATTATTTATTTCTAATTTTTACAGAAAATGTAATGTTGTTAACACTTTTATTTAGTTTTGTTATAATTTTTACTAAAAATTATATTTTTTGCTATTGTTTTCATGGGATAAGGGATAACTGACCCAACTAATCACTAATATTGTATTTAGGTCATTGCTTAGGGTTGCTAAATGTAGTAAATTTTATTACTTTAATAAATAAAATAAATTGTCGCTTTTTCTTAAGCCTCGTCCAACAATTCGCCAATCATCCGTCCAAACTAACCAACGTGTTTACGCGGTCCTTTGAAGCCAAAAACTGACAAGCTCTAAATCACCAGCAAATCATTCGCCAAGCCCTTGAAACGAAGCACAGTGCGTCGATATGTGGACATAAATGCCAAAATCAATATTTGCATAATAACTTAAAATGTCTGCATTTATACTTATAGATAACCAGATAATAACAAGACAACTCGTTTTTTTTTGCTTTGCCAATTTTAGCTTTATATGTGCTCTTTTTTATAATGCAGAAAGGTGCTTTGCCATTTAATTTTTTTTCTCAAGTTTAAAGGTTATCTACAATTATTATAAAAAAATTAGTAAGGTGTTTATTTTAGAAAAAAATGTTTTTATATGTACGATTATTGTTATTAAATTATATCTTTTTAAAATTTGTCTTGCAATAAGCTTAAAAGCAAGCAAAGTTTAAGATTTAATATGGATTTTAAAAAATACATCGAATATCATATTTCTGTTTTGAGGTCATTTTACTTGTAGACGAGTAAGCAAATATATTTTGTATTAATTAGCTGCAACTATCTGCAACTTTTTATAAAATATAATTTTTAGTTTAAAACCTAAGAAACAAGTAAAAGTTTAAAAAACACCCAATTTGGCAAAATTTGGTAGTTTAGATGTCATTATTGTTTAACTTAGTATTTGTTAATGTTGTTACTTAAAAAAGTAAGTTTTTATAGGATAAAACTCGTTAATCCTTATTTTATTATATTCGGAATTGATGAAATGATAATCATGTGGATACTTAATGTGTACCACAAACCTCATATATTGTTAAATAATAATTGTTATTTCTGGAGGAGTTCGCATAAAAATACTTTATTTGCCGGTAGTGTGTCTGACGCACTCGTGGCGGGGCGACCGCTGGACACATTACCCATGATGTATCACAGGATTAGAATACCTGTATTTGATCATATCTTACCACTACGGTACACCGGATTGTCCCACATAACGGCGGATCAGGTCATCCTGCACAGGTAAACCCTTCTTGTGGACCCGAATGTGTGTGCCCGAAATTATAAGTATTTAAAAAGTGTATCTTGAGTAAATGCTTTAGGAGCCCTCTCAGTCGGCTAGTTTAATTAAAACTAAGGAGATTCTAAAGGCAAATTATGCTAAACTACCCATAAATATATTCCTTTGCTTTATCCAAGGTAAATTCCTACAAAACATTATCTCCGACATTGTTTAGGTTTATCCACAGCTTAATGGACAAGTTTAGTTTAACACACAAAAGCTTATTTTTAAAAATAAGGGTTATGTTTTGTAATTTTGTCTATTTTACCATTATTAATTTTTTACAATATTGCATGTTAAATTTAGAAAAAGCACCAAAATTAGAGAATTTCAGATTTAGAAACATTAACGCCGTAATCAGGCGCAACTAGAATTTTAATGTTTGGTTTATCTAAAAATGAGACACGGAACCAACACCAAACATAAACCTGATAGTATTAGCCTAAAAGGAACACTTTAGTAAAACAAAATTGTTTTGAAATTTGCGAAAAAAGTTAGTTTTTTGGTTAGCCCTGTCCCAGAGAATAATGAAACTTTTAAAAGCAAATTCTTCATTGGTATTTTTTGATCAAGTTTTATCGTCAAATATTAAATATTATGAAATTATCTATATTTTTATGCGATACTATCTGATGCCTCTATTTACAAGAAAAAAGACAGATATTTTTGCGAAATTTAAGATTTGTCTATAAAATTTGATCAAATCTATGACAAAAATACAAATAGAAACTTAGCTTTTTGAATTTTGATTTTTTCTGGGGGTGGTAACCAAACAAATATTTTTTTCGCAATTTCCAAAATTCAAATTTTCTTCAATAAAGTGTTCCTTTTGTAGCCAATAGCATTCAGTATACACCGGGTGTTGCTCCGTCGAGCGGGACATAGGGAATCCCATGTAAATTTTGAAGTAGTCAAATATTGGCTCCCCTAATTATTTTAGAAAAAATGTCATAAGGATTTATTGAAGAGCACAATAAGTTCCACCCAAAATAAAAATATGAGCATTTTTCAAACAACCAGTAAAGAGTACACTGCTTAAATACTTCTGCAACGTAGTATTTCATTATGCACACTCTAGAAATCAATAATAAAAACACCATATCGATTTATCAGTGAAAATTTAGATCGTTAATTTATAATGTTATTGCAAAAACTGAACAATTTTATACGGGAATTTCAAAAGAATCTTCGCATTTCATTTTAGTTTACAGCTAATTCCAACACATGCACTCACAGTTACTGCAAGACAATAAAACAAATTTGTCTACATTTCGAAATTAATTTATGACGAAAATATCAGGATTTATTCAAATGCTCAAATATTCCTTTATTAACTGCCAGACAATAACCCAAACGATTATAAAACTCATTTCTTACGTTGGCTAGTTGGTACATCGATATTCTGGCACATTCAGCGGAAATGCGTTCCTTAGCTGGAAATTTTCATATTTTGTATTGGTATAAAGCTTAGTTTTGAAATGTCCCCATAGAAAAAAATCATTTGGCGAAAGATCAGGAGACCTGGCTGGCCAAGATATTGCGTGGTGCGGGCCTATGATATCGTTATTAAATGCGTGTTCAAGTATTGGCGCACAGCTCTGGTACTGTGTGCTGGGCAGCCATCCATTTGATACCAAATCTCTTGATTTTCACGAGCAAGGTTGTTTAAAGCAGGCAAAATTTGTTCCTCTTAAAGTTTCAGAAAGTACTCCGCATTCAAATTTCGGTCAAGGAAAAATGGTCCAAGGATATGGTGGCCGAAAATTCCCGCCAAAACATTAATTTTTTGTGGATATTGAGTCCTTGTCTCAACAAATCGATTTTGGTTTTCGTTACTCCAGTACCGGCAATTTTGAATGTTGGAGTTCGTTGTTTAATGTAAAATTCCATTCGTCAATAAAGCAAATATTTTGTAAATAACCTCTGTCAGTGTTTGTCCTCTCCATCATCTCAAAGCAAAATTCCTGTCGTCGTATTTCGTCTCCGTCTCTTAATTCTTGGTGTCTTATGCGTGGTATTTACATCTTTTTAAAATTCAAGATATTGTGGTATCGTCTTGTCCAGTAATGTCCTCCAGTGGTCTCGTGCTATATTGTAAGTATCACGTCTAAATTCCTCTCGTTTTGTACAATTTGTCTCTGATTTTCACGTCGATTTTCTTCATATTTGCAATTATTGATTACTGTGTCGGTAGTTTCAAATTTTTTAACGTCCGTTCTATTGTCGATTTACTTGGTATTGGCCTATTGGGAAAATAGGCTGCAAACATGTCCGCTACTCTTCGATTACTATTTCCCTGATAAAACCATTTTATAATAGCGATTTTTCTTGATTTAAGCAGTTCATTATTTAAAAAGGATCGGATATTAATCTGACAACTTGAGAGTAAGAGGTTAAATAATTTTTCTGGTATTTTGTATATTATAAACTTCTAATAATACAGGGCGCGTAAGAAGATAGGAGATTCGTAACTTATTTTAGCATTTATCTCTTAGCTGGCGAACTGAGAAGGGCTAAAATTTTTATAATGGGTACAACTTTTCGTGCTCTTTAAAAAATCTTTATAATAATTTCTTCTAAAATAATTAGGTGAGCCAATATTGGACCACTTCAAAATTTACATGGCATTCCCTATGTCCCGCTCAACGGAGCAACACCCGGTATATGGTGTGGGTCCCATGTTTCAGTTTTTAGATAAAATAACTTAAAAATCCTAGTTGCTCTGCAAGAACTGGAAAGCCGGGCGGCCAAAGAAAGGACCGATGATAAAGATGATCCTTAAGATTTTGTAAAAATTACCCAGAACCAAGGAAAATAGGTCTCTATGAACAGCGAGTAGCAAATTGTACAAATAGAATTTTGTAAAAATTTGAACATTTGCTTTTCCATATACGTTTTTCGATAAAACACTGTCAGTACAGTTTTAAAGCACTATTCCTGTTAGAAGATTTATCAGTTGTCAACTGTAATATAAGAGCAATTTTTGCAACTGTAAATTTTTGCAATAAAAAAAAACTTATTTAAATAGCCTTTGTAAAGTTATTTTCTACAAAAATATTTTTAAATTTATATTTGTTAATGTTAAAAACGTTATTTTGGGGCAATGAAAAACAAGTTCCTAATCATCCTATACAGGTTGTAATTTAATTGATGGCTAAAAATACAGGGTATGATTCCTTAGCTTAGTTTAGGAAAAAAAGTTCACATAAACATATCGTCGTGTCGGTGCGGTTGCCAAACCTGATATATGCCACAGGATAAGCATGTCACATATTAGATTTAAGACGCTAACCGACGATATATCCCTATTCTCTTAACTTTTAAGCTACAGGGTTATAAAGTTTAAAGAAAAATATCGTTTTCTTATCATAACATTAAACTATTGTAGATATTTATATAAAATTTGGCACAAACCCACAAAGCATAAATATATTTTTTAATATCAAACATTTGTAAATAGTTTTACCAGTGACGTTCGTACTGGATGAATACTAAATACTTCAAATTTTTCTTATAATAAAAATTGTTTTTTAAATGTTAATTTATTTTGCAACAAATTTGACCTCCTGACTTTTTCTTCCAATGTACATTTTTTGCATAAAAACTAAAAATAGGACCCAAGGGCTATGATTTTGTAAAAACGTATGGAAAAGGAAAATATAAATAGAGAAAAAGAGGAAATTCTTATATCTTTCAAAAGTTGTATAAGTTGTATTCTGTAATAGATGATTTTCTCTTTTTGATAGAAAAGGAAAACATATTTTTAAGAGAAAAGCAAAGATCAATGATAAAAAACATATAAATTTGTATTCCTTTCCTTTTAACTTCGGTTCCCATTCGATTGAGTCGATCATGACCGAAAGTGGGTTATAGAATCGGTAATCTGACATTTACTACGATACAAAGAGATCTTTTTCTTTTGTTTCTTACAAAATCTCAGCCCAGTCTACTAGTTTTAAATAATTTTGCTATACCAAAATGCATCAGAACGGTTTTTTAACGCAAAACGGTCTATGCAAAAAGAAAGCTCAAAAGGTTAAATTTGTTCTAAGAGAAATAGGAATTTTAAAAATAATTTTTGTTTAAAAAAACAATGGCGCTCCATATTTTTCTTTTGAAAAATTTCACGTATACATCCCGTACGGACGCCACTGGTAGTACAACTTTTACATTAAAAAAGCGTATTAATTGGTGCTTAGTAGGTGCATCGAAATTTTATAAAAATATCTTAAAGTTTTAAAGTTATGATAAGAACACGATATTTTTCTTAGTTTAAAAGGTAGGGCCTTTAGGACATGTTCATATAAAATTTTCTTTCTTAAATATGGTTAGGAATTTTACTAAGTATTTTTAGCCATCAATTATATTACCCCTGTATATTATAAGAAAAAGTAACAAACTACTTTTGCGGCTTGATACTTCGCAGATAACTCGATTACCGTTATCAAATTATACTGGTTGAAAAATACCCACTTAGCACATTAGAGAAAACATTTTCAGGCTCTGCAACCTAAAGAAAAACAAAAACTAAATGAAACGTGTCTAATTAAAAAGAAAACTTACCTTCTAATTTGATAACTCCATCCGTTTCCCCAAGAGAGTTTTTTGCCACACACTTGTAAGATCCAAAGTCATTCTTATTAACTCTACGAATCTTGAGCATCATGTACTTTTGTATCCATTGTCTGAGGATACAGCCTCATATTTTTCACCTGAAATTAAAAAAAGTTTTTAAATTAGTAGTCTAGTCTGATTAAAACAAATTATTTTTTCTGTTTTAAAATGTTTCTTTAGAAGGTGTTTTAATATTTAGTACATTTTTTTAGACTTTGAAAATACCCTTTTTAATATTTGTATTTTTTGACACCCTGTAATGATACAGCAGACTTAGGGTCTGGCCACACATAACCGCAACGAGCCCGCAGCTGTGCGTCTGGCTAGTAAAATGTATCTAATAAAATTGCAGTAATATGAGTTTGATATACTACGCTTTAACTTACACTTGATCGTAAAATAAACCTTCACAAATAGGGTAACACAGTTTTACCTATACTACACTCAAAGTTTGGATAAAAAGAACAGAGATAAGTAGAAAAGTCTGTTTTATTTAAACAACAAGATATATGTACATACATAAAACAACTGACTTAGCTTAACAAAAATGCTTTTTAAATTTTAAGGGCATGAAAAGTGCTTTTAAATTTTTCCGAATTAAACTACTTCACTTTCCTCTATTATTGAGAATCCGAGCTCGGTGCGGCCAGACCTTATGCGTTTAGCTATAGGTCTTCAAGTTTTACCTATATAAAATTTATTACACTCACAAGGTATTTTATAAATAACATTTTTTCTACTTTAATTTTGGTTTTATGGTTTTGTTTTGTGTTAATTAAGATCTTATGGTGTTTTGTGTTTTAAAGATTGTGCGAATAATAAATCTACTTTCCATTGGAAAAAATAATTTTAATTATATCAAATATACTTTTTACAACTCGATTTTTAACCATTATTGGGTGATTTGAGTTAAAATTTAAGTATTCATTTGTATGTGTAGGTTTTCTGTAATTTTTTCTTTTGTGCGTGTGTCCATCATTTTATTATCTCACTTCTGACGTACAACATGTATCCAAATAAATACCATCAAATCACATTTGGTAGGTCTATCTCTTAATGGCGCTACGCCTTGCTTGTAAACAAGTCAGATTAAGTCCATTAGAAGCGCGTCGCATCGGATCAGACAGCAGGGAATTTCTGTAGAAAAAATTTTCCGTTCACCCGACCGTCTTTAGTACACGCGTACCTGGATGGTTTCGAAAGTATAATGTTGTAAAAAATGATGGATATAATAAATTCTGAGGCTATAACAAAAAGATATATCAAATGTAGAATTTCTAGAAAATGCCTTTTTAATGGTAATACAATATACAAAGTGTTTTATTTTAAAAAAGCCATTTTATTATCGAACTTCTGACAATAGCTCTATTTTAGAAACTATAAAAAATTTAATATATCAAGTGTTATGTACTTTTTTACAACCTATAAAAAGTACTTTCTATTGGTAATAAAATAAACAGGGTGTGTCATTTAAGAAAACCCAACTTTGTGTTGAAACTTTAAAATTAAAGGCAATGGAAAAAATATGGGTACACCACTAAATTTAAAGTAAAAGACTTTTTTAAATATATATATTTTTTTATCTTTGGACAAACCACGAAGGCTAAAAGCCTAAATACTAACGTACCGTGGGTGTCTTACTCCTGAGCGTTTTAAAGGATAATTGAGCGTTTTAAAGGATAATTAAGACTTGCAGAACTTTTTAATAACCCAGTATGTATATTAGATTGGACCAAAAAATACAGACATTTTTTTTCTAGCGGTACTGTAAAAATATTGTTTATGACGAAGAAAGAAAAATATCCTAAAATTTTCAGCCCCCAATATCAACTTTTAGAGGTGCATCATTAAAATCATGAATTTTTAACAATTGTTGCATTTCCATACAAAATCTTGAAATTAGTTAATCTTAAACCTTTGACCAATTCACATTCTTAAAGAAAATTAAATTCTTTACAAAGAAGCTTTGTTAGTAAATATCCGTAGAACGAGCCGTTTTCTTGTAATCTTTTTTTTTTATCTCTGGACAAACCACGAAGGCTAAAAGCCTAAATACTAACGTACCGTGGGTGTCTTAAGCGAGGTAAGAGGGAGTTTGTTGACACGGGACTTAAATACTTGAAGATTTGGGGGTGAAGGAAAGACCTCCGCGGGCAGCAGGTTCCACAACCTAGAAACTCTAGGGATAAAAGAACGAACAAAATGGGAAGTTCTGGGCCTGTCCAGTTGGACCGTATAGGGATGCATACGCGCGGAACCACGAGTTTCTCTGTTGGGAACCGTAAGTGGAGGAACTATACTGGACAATTCTTCAGAGCAGAAGCCATGAAAGTACCTATAAAAAAGCGATAAATCCCCACAGCCCGACGATGTGCAAGAGAGGGAAGCCTTTCTGTAAGTGAAGGATCATTAATGAGACGAATAGCTCTTCTTTGAATAGAATCAAGAATGCTTAGGGTTGTGGGGGACGCCATGCCCCAGATATGAGAACAATATTCCAAGGGAGGTCGGATTTGGGACACATATAAAGTATATAAATTAGAAGGGAAAAAATACTTTTGGCTCGAAAGAGAAATCCAAGCTTTTTTGAAGCAGACGTGGCTATAGATACAATGTGTTTATGTCAGTTAAGGTTACTTTCAAATGTGACGCCCACAAGATTAAAGGTGTCTTTGCTCTGTAAAACTTGGCCGCTCATAAGTAGAGGATGAGTATTTGATGACTCTTTTCGCGACAAGGAACATGATTGTGTTTTGGATGCATTAAAATGGACGAGATTTTTAGCGCCCCAATCCAATATTAAATTAAGATCCTGCGAAAGAGATATCTGCATCGCTCTGCGTTTGTTTTCCAAGTCAGGTTTAGTAATGGGTTTAGGAACCTGAAAACTAGAGTGAAGGGTACTATCGTCGGCGAAACTATGAATGGAATTAGTTGTGGACGAGAGAAGGTCGTGAAGAAGAAACAATGTTGGTGCCAGAACTGAGCCCTGAGGGACTCCAGCATTTACTTGGTGAAAGCTTGAAGAATGGCCGTCCACAATAACTGATATACGACGATCAGATAGATAACTAGAGAGCCAAGTACAGAGTTTAGTTGAAAGACCATAGGAGGGAAGTTTATTAAGAAGTGCGGCATGCCAGACCTGGTCAAAAGCTTTGGATATATCAAGAGCAACGATCAGGGACTCACCTAGAAACTCAAGAGACTTATTCCAGCAGTGTGAAACGAAGGAAAGAAGATCTGCTGTAGATCTTTTGTGGCGAAATCCATACTACCTGTCATGCAAAATTTTGTGTTTTTCTAAGTACTTAAGAATTTGTGAATTAATTAGTTTTTCCATTACTTTGCAAAGAACTGAGAGAATTGAAATTGGTCTATAGTTAGATGGAAGAGATTTAGATCCTTTCTTGGGAATAGGTTGAACACGTGCAGCTTTCCAGCTTTCCGGAAAGATACCTGTGTTGTAAGAAATTCGAAAGAGCCGAGTTAAGATTGGTGCAAGTTCTGGAGCACATTTTTTTAAAACGATTGCTGGTATGCCATCCAGCCCAGACGATTTCTTGGTGTTAAGGAAAGAAAGGGTACGCTTAATGTGTTTTACCTTAAAAATAATATCGGGCATTTTATGAGGAACTGGGGTAACCGCTGGAATTGGATGATCGCGCCTTAAAAAACATACATATTTTTTAAATTTTGTCACTTAAATTCTGGATTTTTTAAACTACCATAAATATCAATATCTGTACAAAACAAATAATTATTCTAAGGGAAAATTTTATGCTATTCAAAAAGGTCTCCTAACATTTTTCGATAAATATATTTCCTTTAAACTTATTTAATGTTGAAATAACATTTTTATTTTATATTTAACATTGAATAACTTTAAAACTAATGAATTTATCAAAACATACTAAGAACACTTTTTTGTAGAGAATCTAATTTTCTTCAAGAATGTTAATTGGTAAAAGGTGTAAGATTGACTGATGATGCGCAGTTAAAAAAAAATTGTTTGTTTTTTTGGCCCAGTCTACTGTATATAAAGTTTAAAAACTGGTAATAAAAGTGAATTCTCACATTACTTTTTAAACCTACAAGTAAGCTTAACTCTTATCATCTGACTTGAAAAATCTTTTCATCCGACAAACCATATTTTGCCATGCAACTTCCAAAGTTCAGTTTATCTTGCACTGAACATTCAGAAGTTGTGCTAAGCGCGAGGGTTAATTGCGACTTTGGTGACACCGTCAGTAAAAGGAACATTTAGGTTCTCAGAGTAACTTCCTTTACATATCCAGCATTTACAGCAAAGTTTTGTTCTTTAAGTACTAATAATTAGATTATTACAGTATATGTATAAGAGTAAATTTTATAAACAATATTTTGCGTACACGAAAAAAGTTTTGTAAGCAATTTACAGGGTTATTTTTAAATTGAATATTTCTTTTAACCAGTGCCGGAT
This sequence comes from Listronotus bonariensis, assembly GCA_014170235.1. NCBI lineage: Eukaryota > Metazoa > Arthropoda > Insecta > Coleoptera > Curculionidae > Listronotus > Listronotus bonariensis. The sequence continues at coordinate 507 of JACEGR010002247.1, read as the reverse complement.
TTATAATTATTTTCGGGTGTAGCCAACCTGTATTCGCCGCCCCAAGTACCTTTCTAAATTAATAATTTTCCATAATATTGTTACAGACTTTCAAAAATGTGTTTAGGTTATAGAATTTTAGAGAGTTAGGGTCATTTAATTTAGTTTGTTAATTTATTTAAATAATTTACCTTAATTTTTCCAAGTTCTTTCATCACTTTCGAAGGTTTCCGAAAACGCCCGAATTATCCATTAAGAACTTTTATGCCATCCTGTACTATGGAATTTTCACGATATTTCTCGAATATTCTAGATCATTTTATACTCTTCCACCATACTATAAAAGGGCGACGGGAAACCTCCGATCAGTTAGTACAGATTCGACTTTTGTGCTGTAAACTTCGAGACATTGACAATTTAAGATTTTGCCGTTATTGTAACCATAGTTACGTTACATTGTTAATAAAGGTATAAAAACGAAGGCACGTGTTTTTATACAAGGTGTCACGGAACAATATGTACGTAGAA